>JAOEGS010021382.1:20433-32223 GCA_025447755.1 Corythornis vintsioides | reverse complement strand
TAATAACTTGTTAACATTTTTATGGGAGCATTGCTAAATTTAATATTCAGGAATTTTTCCTGTCAAAACAAAAAAACACTTGTCAAGTAAGCTTGTGCAGTTGTCCTTATACTATTATATTAATTTATATTCTATATGTAAAGCCTGGACAGGGCCTGTTTCCAAAGGCTTGTAGTGAAAGGACAAAGGGCAATGGTTTTAAAGGAGAAATGAGTGGATTGAGATTAGAAATAAGGAAGTTCTTTCCCACCAGAGTTGTGGACACTGGCACAGGTTGCCCAGGGGGGTGGTTGAGGCCCCATCCCTGGAGGCATTCCATGTGGGGCTTGAGGAGGCTCTGAGCACCCTGTTCTAGTTGCAGATGTCCCTGAGGTGGTCACTTAAAAGTTGTGTCTGGTATTGACAAGAGGTATGAAAATGCTGCTTTCTCTAACCTGCTAAGGTCTTATTCAAAGAAGTTTAATGCTGTCTTAAGGAAACAACAGATTTTTTACTTGTAAGTAAAGAAATAAAAATAATACCACCCCAAAGAAACTCAAACCAACAACAATAAACAAAGCAAACACACCAAAAAAACCCCAAAACCAAACAAAAGCAAAAAATCCCAAAACAAAACAAAAAACCAACCCAGAATGTGATTCTAAAATTGTGGTAAGCAAAAACCCTGGCCAATCTTTTACTAGAGTAGACCAATGGAGAAGGTATTAGAAAAAAAGAATTCACTGTTGAAATATTAATTGTTCATAGTATGGTAAAAGGATAGAAAAATTGAACTAATGTGAAGGTGATTCATTTGCTTTAAAATATTTATTTTTACATTTTTAATATAATTGCTTCTAGTGTTTCTTTTTTTGCTTGCTGTCTGAAGATGTGAACTGTGTGCCCTGCCCACAGTATTCTTGTGAGGGGATTTCACATTCAGAGATTCTTATTAGCTGTTAGAAGAAAAAGTTTAAGTGTTAATACCAGAGTTACACTGCTTGTTATTTACTTTACAAACACTTTTTTTCAGTAAAATAACCGCTCCCTCAGTTCCTTGAATTCTGACATGTGGATTTGTTTGTTTTTTTCCCAGCAGCTAAAGAGGCAATAGGTTTGATTTGGCAAGTCATTTGGAAAAGGAAGACTGGAAAATTTCCCTGGAACTGCTGAAGAGTAAGTGTCTCTTTTACCTGCTCTTTTAGCTGCAGAAGTAAGTAGGATATGCAGATGGATTTCTATGAAACTTTTATCATACTGAGAAGCATATAAAAATGTACACACATGGAATTGTTCTGGAGCTGCAGTGCTCCAAAAGAAAAGGCCAAGACATCTGTCTGCTTGGATGTAATTATGGATCAGGTCATGAGCAGTGCTGAGGTTTACAGAGTAAATTATTGAAATCCAAAACAGAGAGGTACGTGAAGTGACATCTGTTAAATTGATTTGGGTACCAAGTCCTTTTAAATATGCAATGTAGAAAGTCTCTAAAATTAGAGGGTGCAGTTTGGATGTGTGCACACAACTCTGCCCTTGGAAACGAGGAACTAATTGAATAAAGCCATGCCTATCAGCTGTATTTGCATGCTGCTAAAAATGCCACTCTGGTTTCTGCTGTAAATGACTGTCAGCTTTATTTGCAGCATGCTTGTCTGTTAATTGAAATGCTTTTTGAATCATGCCAAATTGAAATTTCTTTTTCAAAATGTGCTAACTGCTTTCTGTTTCTCCCCATGAGAAAATATCTCTGCAGCAGAAATAATGAATCTAACAGGGTTGATTTGGATGTGAGAAGCTAAACTAGACCACTGATATATGAAGTCTGCACTTAGAAATGCTTGTACATATTTGCAGGTGTATTAAGCACTGAAGTTGATGTTTGAGAACAGTCACCCATTAAAAATATTTAAACTCTGCACCTAATATACAACATCTATAACAACTTCATTACTACAGCAAATGAGTTTTAAAATGAGTGTTTACTTAGAATTGAAATTATGAAAGCAGCTGAGGTAGAAGTTCATAGTACTAAGTTGGAGTTTTATTAGCTTAGGCATGAAGAACATGGGTTTTATATATTGTAGTGTCTTTTGGAAGGAGAAATGCCGTAAGATCTCCCTGACTCTGGACAAGCTGCTTCTATGCAGCTTTTTTGAATCATTTTATAATAACAAGTAGCAAGCCTGGGAAGCAAAGGAACAGTGTCATGCTTTAGTGGAGCAGGACTAGCTGGGAAGAGCAGGGAGTATTTTACTGTGAAGATGTAACTGGAATGCAGATTGGACTCTATCAACCCAATCTGCTTGCTCATTGTTGCTGGACACACAGCTCTCAGCTGTGTGCCTCTCTCCTTTGTGGAACTACATCAGATATTCAGTCCCTTGGGAAGCCAGTTGCAGCACAATGAGCAGAGAAAGCCTGACTCAGATGAAAAGCTGAAGGGTTTGCTGGCCGTTACATAGGCCTGATTAAAGTGAGATGGAAGGACATGAGAGGAAAACCAGAGGATCTGAACTGCAGAGTTCTATAGCTCTGGAGTGTTGGAGGAAATCCTCTGTCTTGCCTGACCACAACCTCCTTCCATCCATTAAATTTAGATTAAATACACCTGTCTCTGAGGGACTGCACACCTCCTCCTGCCATCTACTTGGTCTTTGAGTAGAAGCTAACTTTAAATTACTGAATAATGAATATTAGTTTGCTAGAAAAGAAGGAAGGAATGAAGAAAGTCATAAAACTGATAAATTACACAGGGGATAAAGGTTATAGGCTGCTAATGGAAGATTACAGTTGTTTTAGGGATTTTAGGGATGACTGTAATAAGAAATGTCATCTCCTGTGGTTGGTAGATGCATGGCTTTAGAAGTTACCTGAAAACAAGTCACCATGGCAGTATAGTGGCATTACTGTATTAGAAATCAATGCCAAGGCTGTGTGGTAGACTGCAGTTGTTGGAATGTAAGAATGATAAAACTAAGTATAAAAGCTTTCAGTAAAATAGTGGAAAGAGTGATGATGATGATGGTGGTAAGACTTGTAAACACTTTGCCTGAATTTGGGGGGAATAAGATAGCTGATGACTTTATTGTCAGAAATAGAGATTCTGAACTTAGGTTACTGATACAAATTCTGACCAGTCTGGAAGGATCAAAATAGTTGCTACCTGTTGATTTTTCTATACATTTGGCATTAGTTGTTCTCTTGTTAAACAGATGGGAGGAAGTACCTTTGTTAAGGGTCTGTATGATATTTTCTCCTTTATTTCCAGAAAAACTTTTTTTCAGGACAGAACCACAACACATTTGAGTGAGTTTATGTCAGAGATAAAGGAAGATTACTTTTACATTCATTATCAGAGGCCTTATCTATGCAGATGAGGAGGTTCATGGTTTCTGAGAAGTTAAATCAGCGATGAACACTTGTTCTGCTGGTCTGAAATTGTGCAGAGTGTTATTAAGAAATACTGAAAAATGAAGATGAGCTGTTACTGTGTGGTCACATTATTTTAGTTGTTGATGTTATTGTGAGATCTACCTTTTTGATGCATTGGATTTGATGATTGTCAAAGTAGAAGTGAAACTGTCTTATAAAATGTTTGCTTTCAGTCATTTATTTTGGTACATAACAAAGGATTGATGCACTGTGAGCTATGTCTTACTACTGGCAAGTGTAGACAGCTCCACTGGAGTCCCATTTCCTTGCTCCCTGGTGAAAATACCGTAAAAAATGAAAGAGAAATCTGGTCCCTGGTGTGTTACTTTTATAATGCTACTACTATAGCATTATAGTAGAGGAGATGGAACTCCAGCTGCCTATGACTTCCTTATTCTAAAGTATTTTATCTGACTTTGGTTATGAATAAGTGATTTTTATCTTTGCTATCAATGTAAAGTAGATACCCAGTAGAAAGTGGATTTTGGAAATGCAGAGAGAGTTTTCCCTATATTTAGAATAAGATAGTGTATGTATGTAACTCAATTACATAACAATAGGACTTGGGTTAGTTACAGTCTACAGAATAAAAATGGTGAAGGGTAAAGGTTGAAAGGGGGAAAAAAAACCCCATAACACTTTTCTATTTAGCTGTATAATTGGTTTAGGCAAAATCTACTTATTGGCAGAAGTGGATTCGTTTTCTCTCATGTAAGGCAAAAGACCTAAAGGGCAAGGCAGAATGAATAGGATGTGTGCTAAAAGTATGGCTGGACAGGGTTGTGGACCTAATAGTATGGAGACAGATCTGTGCTTTTCATCTGTGTGCTTTTGCATCTCTTAGAGAAAATAGATTAATTGCTGCTTTTCATAGGATATGGAGATTGCATATTTGAATGATATACAAGGGATCTTAAGTTTATCTTACAGTGTATTCCTAGTATATCTTTTCATAATGAGGAAAATTGCATAGCAGCTGCTTTTGGTCATGCATTAAAACTCTAGAATCCTCTCGACAGCCCGTATTGCTCAGCCAGTTGTTCAAATACATGCTGAACAATAATAAATATAAATTAAAGGGAGTTGGACTAAGTCACTTAATGCATTGCTCTCTTCTTGACCTTTTTTACAGAATTGGTGGCACTGGTTGGGGATGTCCTTGGAATACTGCAGGTACACTCATATGGCTTCTGAGCCAATTAGCTCACACATCTGTCTGTGCACATGTAGGATCTGAGCACAGTGCAGCCAGACATTTGCACCCTTGACCTGTCTGCAGCCCTGTTCTCTCTGCTGGAAAGCTGGGGTTGACAAAAAGTAACTGCTGTGATAGGTGTTCCCCATTTCCAGTAGGCATCAAGGAAGCTGTTGGAAGCATTCTAGCTTTCTGTTTACTTTTTTTTTTTTCTTCTTTATTATATACCCCTGATTCAGTTAAACCATTTCTTCTGTGTTTTTAAAGTAAATATTAATTCAGATTTTTAAATGTAAGATCTAAAAAATAACTAAGTCTCACATTTTATATTAGTTTGAAGCTTGGATTCTGAAGTGAGCAACTCAATTAATTATGAAATCACTTGTAGAAAGTTGCACTGCAATTTAATGAATAATTCTCCTTTAAATCATTTCCCTATTGTTTTCCAAGAGTAATATTTATAGTGTAATCTAATATTAAACTTCTTTTTATTATTTCCTCTCTATTGATTTAATTAACTGAGGTAAAAAATACCTTTTCTTAAAATGCTGTAGAAAGAATTAGGTAAATTGCTACGAAGCTAATGTGATGTTATAAAAATTAGAACTTTCTATTTTCTAAACTTCATGCCTTTTATTAGAAGGCTCTCTAGAGGGGAAAAAAAGACCATTTATTGTTTTTGAAAGTGGAACAGATGAGTCATTTTTTACTCTCTATTATTTAGTGGAAATCTATAAAATACTATTACTCCATTGCATCATCACTGTTGATTCAGAACAGCATTAATTCTACAATAATCTTACTTGCATATCACAATAAACACACAAAAACCCTTTGTGTGTTTAGCACAAAGCTGTGCTAAGCACTACACAACAGTCAGCACTGCTAAAATCTCACATAAGTCTGTGTATAGACTCTGTTTTGTCTCGTGACATTAATAATCCCAGCGAGGTCAGTCCCTCACAAGTCAGAGTTTAAGAGAAAAAAACTAATATTCAAGTTTTAAAATCACAGCAAGCTGCATCTGGGTGTGTATGAGGTGACTTAATAACAACCCATCTTTGTTCTGCTGCTTTAAGAGAGAGGTCAAACAAACACACAAAACATTTTACTTTTCGTTTCTTCACTTTAGAATGGGGTTTGAGATGGAGCATTGTTGCCACTTTAGCTTTTGTTCCTTTTGATAACTATACTTCTTTTAAGTCTCAGGATGCTGAGGGTTTGCTAGTAGCCACATCAATAGCCCAAGCCTTTCCTAGCAATAATATGATCTAGTATGGATGTTTATGTATTCTTGTCAATGAAATACCAATTTATTTTCATCAAAAGTGGCAGATAGACAATGAGAAAATATGAAACACTGAAATGTGAGAGAACAGCTGTAAGTGAATAGTTTAAATCCCACATTGATTGGCTGGTTAGATTAAATTATAGGTCCACTGTTATGAATAATTGTTTCTCTAGATTGTTTTCATAGCAGATATTCCAGGCCTCATTAAAAAATCTGGAAGCTCTTACACTTTTAAATGTCTTTTTAATTGTTCTATTACTCATTACATTCTGCTTTAACTCTATTGAATGACTGCTTTCAGAAATAGGATATAACTTATTACATCTTCACAGAAAGTTTACATGGTGCATTTAGGTACCTTCCCATGACTTGGGAAGAGTATCCTGGGAAGATTGTAGTTGTAAGTACTGTCAAGTAAGGCTCAAACTGAGTTTGAGATAGAAGTTTTTGCTCAAAAACTGATCTTTCCTGTGAAATACTTTTCTTCTTAAAGTGAGAGTGTAATTTTTCTGTCTGTTCAGTCCTGACTAGAGTGCTCTTTTAATGATGCTGGATGAGAACCTTCACTGTTCTCAATTACAGAAACAAAACCAAGCTCCAGAAAACATTTCAGTTACAGTTTAAGGCACCCTCGGGATGCAAATAATCCAGTTTGTTTGGTTTTTTTTTCTATTAAACATATTGTGAATGATTTCTTGAAGGCCATCGACTCCCACTAGGAAGCCTAGTGACACGTCATGCCTTTGATTTATGAACAATGTGAAAGTGATCTTGTGATGTTTCACTTGCCACTAAACTGTAATTAATATGTTAATGAAAGACAAGTTTTTAAACTGAATGATGCATTCCTGTTGTTTCCTGGTGTGTTTCAGTACGTAATGTTGTCTACAGAACTTACTTCTAGATCCTCCATTAAAACACCAGTGACCCCATCTGGAAATGTTCACTTTTAAGCTTAGTTTTAAGCAGACAATCCAATTAATGTGAATGAGCTTTTAATTAATAGGCCTAAAGTTAAGTAAGTCTTTTTTTGTTTGCACAATCAGAATGGAAGACGTGATCCTACTGATTAACCTTGACTCTCCTTCCCCTTCTGAGTATCTGCTGGTGTTATGAACATTAAATCTCAATTCATCTACCTGTTTATCTATTCCTGGCAAGTTGCTCAAACAAGAATGAAAGCTAAAATTTTCACAAGAATGCAATAAAATTGCATCTATAAACTTTGTGACAACTTAGAGGGATTAGTGTACTTCACATATTTTGCTATTTAAACCTTAATGCAAACCAGTACATGAAAACTGAGTATATAAAACCTGAAGATATATTGAGGCCATTACTAAGGTTTTTCTAGTGTGTTTAACTTCAGTTCAAATTAAAAATCACTTATACTCATATTTCTAGAATAGTGGAGAGCTATTCATGGAAGAACACTGAACTGATTTCTATCTAGACAAAAATAATGAAAGAGTAACATAAAAGTTACAAAAGTCTACCTTGGTTAAAATGAAGGATAGGATCTCTTCCTCAGAAAAGCAGCCTAGGAAGAACAACAAAGAAAATGTGAAATAAAAGCATGGAAATATGTTTTCTTGTTCTGAAAAGATGAGAGTGAAAATGACTTTGTGTTTCAGTATTAGCATGATTCATTTTTAAAAAAAATTTACTTCTATCTGCCCCTTCATGAGTGAATTTAATGAAATACTTTGTGTTCAAATATACCAGTACATGCATCAGAATTGAAAGAGTAGAATCTTTTCTCTTGTTTTGGTGTCCTTTTGTGAGAAACTACTCTTTTGCTTCTACAAGGGAGAAAGTGGTTATAATATTTGTAGCTGTTTGAAAAACCAAATTATCAGTCTAAGCAACAACAAAGCAAATTGCGATCTTCTTCCAGTGGGTATTATTGACTTCCAGTGGTAGTTGGACATAGTTATTTACCAAAGTACACTGTTACTTTTAAATATCTTTTACCTATTTTGCAAATGAAACAGAAGCTTTCTCAAGACAGGAAAAACTCATTCTTTGTATTCATTCTCATCCCCTGAAGAAAGGAAAAAAATTCATGTACTTACACATTCAAATAAGCATGCATATGAGTATATTTACTTTCTCTTAGAAAAATAAAAGCAGGATTAAAAAGTTCTCAGTCATACAGAGTGCAGTTATTGAACTGAAATGTACTAATTGTCCCCATAAGGAGTTTTTAGTGATTGGTTTGGGTTTTTTCGTAACTTAGAACAATGGAAATGGGGAAGTAAATGAAAAATAATTAATCAGTCAGCATTTAGTTAAAACACCAGGGCAATTAGTGAGAAATGAAAGCTTGTAGAGATTTTATTGACATGGGTGCACACATACCTATGTATATCTATGTGGAGGGTGTTTATGTGCATGTGTGAGCACACAGTCTTCAAAAATCAGAGTCACATGCGAAAAATATTTTCTTGATTATCTTGTAGCTATATGATCTAGTGCTTAATTAGAAAAAATAACTGTAGAACTACAGAAATATCAGTAGCAAAGAACTGGATTAGATGCCTTTTGTTTAAAGTCATTGTTTTCCTGTTGATTTCAGTGGATTTGTAGGATTTTTTACTTACAGATTATTTGGTCTTGGATCATGTTTATTCTGAATTTCTGAAAATATGGAATGGATTTACTGAATAAGTGATCACAGTTAGGAGTACTTCAAAGTATCTGAGCAGATACTAAAATTGTTTTGCTATTATGATAACAAAAAGGATAATTATGGTAATATGTATTAATTGGGAGGCTGCAATGCACTTCTAATGTATGACCATTTACATACATGCTTCTAAGAAAACATATAAAATACTGCAGTTATTTCCATGTCTTTCCAAAACAGTCTGAGAACTTTTTAATTAGACAAGTCTGAGTTTCACCTCAACTGACTACATTCCTTTCTGACTTTGCAATACAGCAAGTTAGGAAATTTATGAAAAAGATTTCTGGGGGTATTCTGGAAATGTTCAGTGTCTGTAGCATCTGCACTGGTGGAAGATACAGATGTTTCTTAGATAGTACAAATCATTTTATTCCCATGTTGATGTCTCATGCTAGAAAACGTAGTTATCTGGATTTGAGGAATCCTCATGAAAACATCCATTCTGCTAGTGTAGCTTTTCCCCAGGGCAAAAAATACAAAGAAATGCTTAATGCTTCTGTTCATTTCTACTGCAGAATGACAATAAAAATACCTACTGCTCCAAACAAAGCTGTGTATTCTTTCAAAGTAAAAAAAACCCCAAACATGTAAAAATTGACTTGTAGAATTGCATTTACTCAAGCTGTTTACACAGCCTTCTGTAAGTGATTTGGTATTTCTCTAATTATTAGAGATATTTTTCTTGCCATGATAACAAATGTGAGTCCTCAAATATTTATGTATTTACAACAGTAATTATCCCCAGAAAATTCCAACATTAAACTACGCTCATTTTCTTTTTCTCTCATTTTTCATTTGTTACAGGCAGACAAGTCCTGTTGATGTCTGCAAAAACACATGCACATTTATCTGTATCCCCTTCATCCATAGGGCCAAAGCTGCTCTTGCAAGTTATCCGAGTGTTTTGTGGATCAATTCTGACTTGTGAATGCTTTGAATAATGAGTTTCTAAGTTACATTGTTTACATTTAAAAGATAACATAATTCACTATAGATACCTATGAGAAAACTGTGCCTTTCCATTTGAAGAACTATGAATAACTCAGTCTAAAATGGAACTGAATACATTTATTGATGGCAGTGATAAATTGAGAAGCTTGATGGTTTAATACTATCTAAACTGTAAGAATGAGAAAATAAGACAGCAGGAAAAGATGATAAAAAAAGTTAATCTCAGTGTGTACATTTCAAGAGAGTACAGCAAAGCTAAACATATGGAATGGAGGAGTGCAACCACAGACAGATGTAGTTGGTTCTGTGTAAAAGAAATAGAAAAAAAACGGGGAAGTGGTAAGAAACCAACATAGTAGCAACAATATGTGGTTGACAGTGATTATAGTATGCTTGATACAAAGAACGTCCCAGGAGAAACCAAAGACTTTAGGAGATCTCACTTAAAATGTGATGTGCAAAGACATGTTTTTAAATGCAGACTTCAAATTTAGTCTCAACATCCGTGAATGTCTCCTCTTTACTTATGCCAGTTATTTCTATAGCTGCACTAAGAGAAATCTGGAACTACCAGTGACTACTGAACAGAGCTCTTACCTTTGTGTCATTTAAAATTATTCCTTTTCTTCACTGTTAGATTGCTTGATGATAGTTTTACTTTTGAAAAGGATTGTCTTTTATTAGGTTCTGTGAGACTTCCATGATTCCTTTTTTATTTGAACTGACAGGTATGGATCCAAGGAATGACCTGATTCAGTGGCTGCAGGAGTTGATTCACTTCATACACCCCTGAAACAATGAGTAGGGATGAACTGAAACGGTGCCACTTAATTAGAGGTTTCATGAGATATATTTGTAATAAAAAAAATAATCTAGACCTGAAGAAACTGCAAGAGAATCTCTGGAGGTGTGTGCTGCAGGGTACCTGAGAGGTAAAGGTTGTTAGCTGTCACTCTTCTGGGCTTTCTCCATCATTCCAATGAGAAGAGCTGCCAGACCTCCCTCAGCAGCTCCAGGGAAGACATGCCCTGTCCCTCTGACTGCAAAAGCAACTGAGACACAAACATAGTGGAAAAACTGTGGTTATTCCTCTTTCAGGTTCTTGACCCCTTCCAAATAAACAACTTGCTCATAATTACCTTTTCCTTATTTTTCATAGTTTTTCTTCACGTGCACCCAAACTCAGTATTTCTGGTAGTGATTCCTAGGTAGTCTCAACTTTATACAGTAAACCAGAGATGGTTACCTGGATGTTCTGGACCCTGCCAGACTTGATTCTGCAGAAGAACTCCCATGTTCTTCTTCAGTGGTCTGTGAAATTCAGCTGCTTCTCACATAGGCCACTGAGATGCAGCTGTTCCTCATGGCTCTCTGACTTCTTACATAGTTATCTGTGGCATCCAGCAAGTTCTGTCACATCTGGTAGTTTTTGAGCTCCTGGTCAGTCAGCCTCACCTCAGGCCAGTGGACGCATCCTCCATCCCATGAATTAAAATTCCAAATAGAAGAAAGATTTCTGTTTCTTTGAAAATAACAAGAAAAAACATCTGCACATTTTTTTATTACTTTGCCAGTAACTTACCCCCAGAGACATGGTGGTATCTGTCAGAAGCTGGCCACTGACTGACCTCTTCATGCCAATTACTCAAAGCTCGAGTCCCTAAAAAGCATTCTAAACACTGAAATATTTGTTCATAAATTCCATTTTTGGTTATTGCTGTAATTAAGGGGTTTTTTTAATATTTTATGGGTTTTTCTAGAATATTTATAACTCCAAACCATATTAATATAGATTAAAAAAAATAAAAGATATGCAAAATGCTCTCTTACTGAGGGAAGCAGTTGATGCTGAGTACCACAGAAATTTAAGGAAAAGCTTTTATTTGCTGAATTTAGAATTCTGCAATTCACCTAGTGGGAATTTGAGTTTTGTTATTTAAATCCAGCACACAGAAAATGAGCTAAGTCAAAAGTGTGAGTCAAATATGCTAAGTTAAAAGTAAACCTTATAGAAGGGTTGTTTCAATGGGGAAGAAAAAGGTTTGAAGTTATTTAGTTATGCCATTTAAATATTTAAAATAAAAATGACCTTTGCTTTGAGATCTAGATGATTTTAAATGTTTCAAACATTCTATTTATATAAAATATTTTGTTCTTACTGAATAGTAAGAACAATATAGTAATAGTAATAGTAATAGTAATAGTGTCACCGCTGGAATTTTGGATTTTTTGACCATGGGGAGGTTTACAGGG
>JAOEGS010021382.1:5121-19436 GCA_025447755.1 Corythornis vintsioides | reverse complement strand
TTCTCCAGGCTAAAGAGCCCCAGCTCTCTCAGCCTCTCCTCAGAAGGGAGATGCTCCATTCCCCTAATCATCTTGGTAGCCCTGTGTTGGACTCTCTCCAGCAAATCTCTATCTTTTCTGAACTGGGGTGTCCAAAACTGGACACAGTACTTGACGTGGGGTCTTACCAGTGCAGAGTAGAGAGTTCTGTTTGGGTGACCCAGCCTTTATATGGGAGGAATCACTGAAGAAATCATTGAAATCTTTATTTGATAGCAAGTTCTTTGGGAAGAGAAAGGGCCCAGAAGAAAAGCTTCTGCTGCTCTAGGAATGTAAAGAGCCCTTTGTGATTTCAGGCCTATTTGCATTATCCTTGACTAGCTCCATGGACTCTAGATTTTATCTAGATGGATTGTCTGTGGTTGAGAAGAGGAAGACCTGAGTCAGATCCAGGAATCATCTCTGCATTTCCCAGCAGGTAGTGCCTGGCATGGCTGGATGTGCAATTTCAGTTATGGGAATGGTGTCTGGGTGTTAACCTCATTAATGTGGTTCTGACACTGTGCAAATTACATGGCTAGAGTTGCAAAAAAAAATTGTCTTCAGCCATTGATGGCAGCAGATAATTTCTATAATCCTGAAGTTGCTATATGCCTGCTTAACATACACTAAGTAGTTTTGTATGCCAACTGAGGACAGGCGTTTTTTTATGTTTGTTTTTTTTTTAATGTAATATTTTCACTGGTTGTTGTAGCATTAATTGCCTGTCTACATGCAGTGTTGTTTGCAAATTAAGTATTTTTTTCTGTTTGGTTTGCAAACTTTGCAGATCTCCTATTGTTCAAGGAAGAACCTATGTTTCTTCACTTACACTCCTATGTAACATGTATTGGCTTAACAGGGTGACAGATCCATTAGTTTAATTGTTTCCTCTACCCATTAATGAATATAATAATGCCTTCTAATAACCCCCTTCAACATGTTTGCTAAAATCCATGAGTCTTTTCAGTCTCTCCAGTGAACCACTGACTGAAGCCATTTATTGCTAAAGGCAGCAGCTCATCTTGCACGTTTTCTAATCAAAACATCAATTATATACACTTCTAAAACTCCTGTTATGACAGTAAGACTTGGATTCCACGTATTTTCAGCATAATAGTTCAGGTGAAGATCTTCTGTGACCTGCTTGTTTGTATTCTGGCAATGAAAACGTTTTGCCTGATGGGAATTTCAGGGCTTGATAGGATTTTGTTGTGGGGCATTGGTGGTTTGTATGTAAAAATTGATTATTTTTGTGTATATAAAAGACTGGATACAACTTTTTTTTTCAGTCTTATTTTGGTTGTTGATTAACCCCAAGCCATTCATCTTTGAAAAGCATTTTTAAAAAATCATTAAAGAACTTGTCTTCATTTTCCTATCATGTTGGGCATCAGCATGCCTAGAATCCTTGGGTTGTGTAGCATCAATCTCCTCTGCCATGTAATGTGCTGGATGATTCGCCCGCCTGCAATGGGACTCATTTCCACAACTTGTGAATGGTGCCTCACTTGATGGGATCTGTTAAGAAGTCCTTTAAAGCTTGTGTTTAGTGATAAGCTACCAGAAGAGAGAACTTTGATCATTAGTACACGTTGCTTTTTATTAATTCCAGGAACTCCTATTATAGCTGCTATTTTAAGAGCTTGGAACAAGTCAGTCCTAACAGTCTTGTTTATTAAAAAAAGCCAGGAACAACAAGCAGGTACCAGCTCAGTAACTACCCAGGAGTTCTTTTGCCACAAGCAACATTCAAATCTTTTGAATGTTTCCTCTGACTGTTTATTTCCTGAGGCTGTTCCAGCTTCTCTCACTTTCCATTCATCCTCCAGTGCTGTTAGGGAGGGTTCCAGTGGGGTTTCCTCCTCTGGGGAAGCCCATCTAGATGTAACACGGTGCCTAATCTACTTGAACCTGGGTGTTGGCAGGAGGGAGTTCTGCCTGGAGCCGCTTACAGTGACTCAGCATTTCTGGTTTAATTGCAGGGGCTGCTGCGCTGTCTTTCTAGCTTTCTTCCTAACAAAATCTGCATTCTATTTATATACCTCCTTCTGTAAGGAATGAGGAGCCTCTTCTGTAAATAACCTCAAAGCTTTTTATTCATACCATGTCTATTCCATTTTATCACCCCCAGCTAGTTGAAATGATGCAATCTATTCTAGCCAGCAAGGTAAATTTTTCAGGCATGTTAAGAGCCTGGATTCTGAACTGCTTTAATACTGGAGATAAAAGTCAAGAAAAAATGAACTTTTATCTAGAACTTGACTCACACCAATGCTGGTTAATTGTGAAGGCTGCAGACAGGATTTTAAAGGAAAGTTTTGAAGCCTATTCCATCTTGACAAAATAGAACTGAAGAAGAAAACTAGAAATGTCAATGTGTTACTCCTGGATGAAAAGTCATCTCTGGCCTTGGCTTCATCCTTTTCAGTCCGAATATATTATTTACATAATATTTTTACAAAGGAAGAGGTTGGACTAATCTGATTGTGGTAGAAATAAAGAAGAGTCCATAGCTGGGCTGTGATGAAGGTTTAGGTACAAAATGTCCAATATCAAACCTATAATGCAAATAAGAATAAAACCACAAACTGTTGCAGTTAAGACACCGAAATCCAAATTAATTTAAAATGAACAACAAATTAAGCAGTTATTAACCCAAAGGAATGTCTGTACTGTGGTTTTTTTTTTTTGCAATCTTCACAGAAAAAGAATAGTGTGTTGGTTTCTGCAACTTAGAAGCTACTGAAATTTTACAGAGCTGAGTCATTAAAACAAGAAATACTAATTAATAGAAATCTATCAAAAAACCAGGTGAGGTATATCACTTCAGGCAAAAGGAATATTTGGAAATAATATCTGCCATGAATGGAAGAAGAACTGGAGAGAGAAAAAGAGACAGTCTTGGATTTTTAAAGGAGCTTGGATTATGAGCACTTAGGAGGAAATTTCCTTTGATACCAACTGTTACTTGAAGTTTCTTACATTGTCTCAGTGGCAGTAGAAGGAAGGGAGCTTCCTAAGCAGGGATTGTTTGATAGGTGTTTGTTGGTCAGAACACTATTGAAAAATTCAGCATATTGCTATCTGAATACTATTCTGTTAGGAATTTCAAATCATTTAATGCTAACTCTGCAGATAAATGCTACTGCTACCTGGAAAATATCAAGTGCAGAGAGTAATTTATCAGTTGCTTTCCCAAATGAGGGATTTGTGGGTGGAGTTTGGTTTTTGCTGGTGTAGAATGTTTCCCTTAACAATATCCCAGGATACAGCTGCTGGGTTTGGTTTCTTTCTGGGCTTTATGTAGAGCTGTTCCTTCCCTTGAGGTGGAAGAGTTAAGGGAGTAGAAGAAACAAAAAGGAGAACATTTATTTTACATTTCCTGATTTTTATTTGGGCAATATCAGCAGGAGGGTTTCACTCATCTAGGTAATGACTTTTACATAATGTGTTTCTTGTATTGTAAAGTGAATTGCAGAATATCACAGCTTTTCACACATCCTGCATCACAGTCTGTAATCATTACGCTTATGCAGTTGTCCTTATACTATTATATTAATTTATATTGTATACATATTTTATTTTCTGAATCAAATGTGTCATCATTTGACTTAATCTGTGTATTGTATGTGAAAATATGGAAATAAGAAGAACTGCTTATTTTTACCTTTGGGAAGGTAAAAAACACAGGAAAGAAATACCAGGTTTGCACTTCCTTGACAATTCCAGCATATAGATTCATATAACCATGTATTTCCTGTGGAATCTTGTTTCGTTAGTTTTGCTTTCAGTGAATATTTTCTTTATGTTAACTGCCTTTCTCTTGAACAGTATTAACTGGATTTCTTACATTAAGCAGAAATTGTAGTGCTGCTTTTTTTACACACACATGCTTGCAGATTTGAGAGAAAAATAATCTCAGATAGCTTCACATATTAGCTTATCCAGCTTCAGCTATTTCCACTTGGACTTTAAAGTTTGCTTCTCTATCTTGACTTTTTTTACAGTTATTTTTCAGTGTCTTTATTGTATCTTGTTCTAAATTTTCTTCTGTCTGGTCTGGATCCCTTTTTATTAATTTTCTTACTCTTCCCCCCCCCCCACCTTTCTCTCCCCACAACAGAATTTCTGTTGATGTCTATGAAAGAACAGTCTCAATCTTTAATGGAGGCTTTATTTTGTGTTTATTTCTATTTATTTAGTAAAAGGGAGTTTATGTAAAATATTTTCCTATGTGCAATAATAGTCAGGTCTAGATTGGCATAGGTGCTTCTTGGAGTTTAGTGATTAGAAGTGGTCTTTACCAAAAGGCTGTGTGTGTGAAGGGATAGCACAAGAAATAATAAATACCTTTTGACACTGTACAACCATCATATGGGCTTGTTGGCATAAGGAGGTGAAGAGAGAGATATCCAATGCTCTTTTCTCTCTGTTTCTTTAGGAAACTGAGTTCCAGGATGATAACAATTAGCTTTCAGAATAGTAATGAATTGGAAGTTTAATATCTCCTGGAGTTATTTTACAAATCAAAGATAATTTCTTTATGATACTGAAGGAAAATTATCATCCAATTTCCCATTGCCAGATCTCTCAGTATAAAACTATAGCATCAAAACATTTGTAGTTATTGAAGATAATATTAAACTATTTTAAGAGCATTTTATTTAATTACTTTTTCTCCTCCTTTTTAGTCTCATACATAGCAAAAACATAACTACAACAGAGGGACGAGACAACAACATGGATCAGAGTTTTTAAATGCTTGCCAAAGCAGCTTTGACATTACTTCTGTCAGACTGACTAGCAGTGTTTGTTAGCAAGCACTGATGATTATATATTGTGTCTGTATCGTATAGGCTGAGAAAAAAATGGGTACCTCATTTTTTCATGTAAAGTCCCCCAACTCAGCTCTACCAGCCTTGGGAAAAGGGGCTAGTGTTCTACTCTAGATGAACCATTACCCTTCATGTACCTAGAAATTCCACTTTTTTTTCTGTCAGTTACCAGAGGCTCATAGGAGTACTGTATAATCTATCAACCTTAGTAATCTATCAACCTCTTCTTCAGAAGGATAAAGCAAAAAAAAAAAAAGTCATGCAGTTTTTCTTTCTGATACAAGCCCATTATTCTGCTCTCCATGTCAATGCACCATTATTTCTTCAGTGCTGAAGGATCTAACATTAGCAATAGAGTAAGCACAGGCAATGTAGGAAACAAACAGTATTTTCCTGCCTGATTACTTCTGTCTAAATAATGATGCTGATTTTAAGCTGGTCAGATTTTTATAATAGAAGAATTTGTTCTGACAGGGAGGAAGTCTAGAGGGCAGAGTGCAGAGGGAGAAAATACATGAGAAATGCAATTTATTACAAATTCCATAACTGTCACTCCATCACTGTGGGACAGAAAAGGGTCCTCAAGGGATGGGACCAAAGATGTGTAGAGCTGTGGTGAATGTGCCTCTGCAAAACTGAATCATTCAGATGAGTATTTGTTATTTGAATATGTGAATATTAAACATGTTGTCAATTTGATCATGAGAGACAGGAGACACTGAAATTCGGAACAAGTCTCTGCTCCTGAGAATGCATCTCCTCAGGATGGTGAAGCACATTTTGCATCACTGTGATCATGCTGGTTTCCTGGGAATTCATGATAGTGCCTTTGTGACACACCAAGCAGTAACTACTCTGCTGTAATGATTTGCAGCAATGCTGGTAGAACTTTCCCACCTCATCTAATTTAATTATTTATTTGAATTTTAACTCGTTCTGACAGTCTCTTGAGCTGCACAACTTGTTTTTATGAGGGCTCCCAGAAGGCAGCAATAACACAAGTCTGCTCTGGAGTTACAGACATAATGATAACAAAAAACACGAACCAGGACACTTAATCTGGAGCTGAAGAGCATTGAGCAGTCAGCAGCTCACTATGTTAGCTTAAGGCAACAGGTTTTAAGGGATTTCAGAAAGGTTGGTCTTTTTTTTTTTTTGTCACTCAGTGCAAGAATGTCTGTTCTTTGCTTTACTCTCTCTTCTGTGGTAACCATTGCAAGCACTTCCATCTATACTTCCCCCTGTAGACAAATTACTGGCTTCATGGCAGGGCTGAGGTTGCTCTGGTGTGGAACATGGTTTTAGTGGATGTTTATGCTAGACATGGGGTGCTGAGGAAGAAGGAATGAGGATCTTTGTAGGCAGCATTAGTTTTAAAAGATGCTTACCAGAGCAAAACCACTTCAAAAAATACTAAAAATCCTTCCTCTTTTAATTGTTGAATTTATTGCACTGGAAATGATTCTCCGAGGCTTCACATGCAGTTCAGGAGCTGTTAAAACCTGAACCTGTAAGCATGAGAATAACAGGAAGTAGATGCCATTATTATTATTATTGAAAAATCTTTGTTCAGTGTAAAGACTTTTAAAACTGCAGATATTTCACAGTTAATCTCTAATCGAGTTAAATAACATAGTTTGGACAAATTGTAAATGTAATGCCTCCTAGTTAATGTCAATATTAAGAAGACATTTTTGAGATTAAGCCCTTCATAGTTTGCTGCTTTTTTCTTTTATTTGTTCAAAGTCATATATGACCTACACTGTAAAATAACAGTTTACAGGCTCCACCTTGGTTTGTTGTTTGTTTTTGTTTTCTATGGATGACATTTGAGAGGGGAAGAAACAAAGTTCTGTATAGTAAACCTTGATTTCTTGCTATCTTTCTGCACTCATATTTACTCTTCTACAAGGCAAGAACTTTTCACCACCATCATCCTTGCAGTTTCTGTAAAGGAAGGTTCAGTAGTAATGATTTCAAATGCATTTACGTGTGCCATTCTGAGAAATCTAAATGCACTTCATATACCATTTTAACTTATTATGCACTGCTTATAGTCTTATGCACTGCTCCTAGGCATTTTCCAGCATGGAAACAAAGGGAAGAAAAATAATACTTGAATGGAAAGAACTGCAGCTTTATCATTTTGTGAGGTACCGCTTAATTTTAATATACATCTGAAGTACAACAATGACTAATCTATTTAAGTAGCTCATCTGTAAATATAGAAGTCTTTAGAAAGAAACTGTATCCCTCCAGGCAAAAACCTGATTGATAGCAAGAAGCAGGAAAGAATGCAGAAAGGCAAGGAAACCAAGGAAGAAGAGTATATAGTTACAACCCAGATTGTCTGGATTATGTCCTCAGTACAATTTAGACATCATACAACATTTAGCTGTGAAAAAAAAAAAAAACAACCCTATTAAATCACATTTGTTCTTAAAGAAGGCAATAATAAATCATGTTGTATCAATCTGTTCTGGGATGGGATGTGGGGGTTTTAGGAGACCAGAAGCTGGGTCTTTGTAGGGGGTGATGGGAGATTACACTGATATGGAAATAACAGAGTAATACCAAATGTCTAATAATTTCTTTCCTCCCAACCCATGCAGAGTTTCTTTTCAAAATCCTGCTTAGCTGCAGAGGACTGGGATTCCTCCTTCACTTTAGCACAACCCACTGCCCTCCTCTGAGCAATAGCAATTGAATATATGTGCTTCCTGAGTATTTCTAGTATACAGTGGTGTATTCTTCCTTTATTTTGAAGAGAAACTGCACTGAGATAAATAGAGAAGAAATTGTGGTATTATTATGTAATTGGAAGATGCATGGGGAAAAAAAATATGCAGCCAAAAGAGCTGAAGAGCTTCCTTCCACTACAGTGTTTTTCCATCTGATTCCTAACGCCTTGCTTGGTTCTTCTTCACAGATTTTGAATTTATTCTCTTGGGTTCCCCTGAAGCTTAGAAACAAAATTTTATTGTGTTTCTGTTTACATGTAGTGGCTTTATGATGCTCAACAAAAACAATATGGAAAGACAGTTCCATTTTTTGGAGATTGGTTGCATGTTTTGAGACTTCTGATTGAACAAATAATTGCCTTAGGGTAACTATTTCACTGAGGTTTAAGAGTTCTTTTATTTATTGCAAGGTACTTTCCTTTAAGTGCTAGATCAACTTCCATCCACACTGTTACATTTTACTATCAGAGTACGAAAGGTTGTATTTTATTTTTTGAAGCTGAGAAAATAGTGTCACTGGGAACTGAGATGCTTTTGTCAGATAATACTGAACATCTGAACACCAGTACCTGAACTTTCTGCCAGTAGGGAAGAATTTTGTGAGGTTCCAGTATGCTATTGGTCAGAAAATATGTAAAGTACTGGGTGTCAAAGTGCACATTTTGACTGGAAGCCCCTGAAAGTGTACTCCTGTATTGTCTCAGAGTCCTCAAAGCTCATTTTGAAGACTTTCTTTTGCAAACCATCAGAACTTTGGTATTTTTCACCATGTTGGATCTCTGTGTGGTGTACAGAAGCTCAAGAAGACGTGTGGAGTGAAATGCCAGTCTATCTAATCTAATCTATCTAATGATGCTGTATCAATGATTTTTCTGCCAGACCAGATGAGTGATTTGCATGTAAAGGCCAAGGGGTCTGTCCTGAATCATCCCATTTTTAATAATGTGGGTTTTTTTACATAGCTTGCTAATTCTTAAGGTGTTTTAATAAAAACTATCTGAAAAACAGTTTTACAGAAAGGATTGAAAAGAAAATTTAGTTACAGTGAAAGTCTTTGAGAGACTGATTAATGTAGCTGAGTGTAATCTAAGGTCAGAAAGTTGAAAATTGCTGGTTTTAGTGATTTGTAAGTGGCTTTCTTTTCTTTCCCTATTAGAAAATGGTCGGCTGTGGAACTCCCTTGTGAAGACCTCAGAAGAAATATAATTTTTTCCAGTCAGCTTTTCATAATGTAAATATAACTTGAGCTTTTCCAAATGGGCAGCTAAACTATGAACAAACAGAAAAACCCATTTTGGACTGTATTTCTGAACCAGGCTTCATCTTCTCTGTCGGGAACTTATTAAAGGATTATAGCTGAAAAGACAAGAGAAAGAAAACCTTGAACAAGAAGCTTACCCTACAATGAGAATTACAAGTACATCTTGTATCTGTCCAGTCCTGGTTTGTCTCTGTTTTGTGCAGAGGTGTTATGGAGCTGCTCATCATGGCTCCATCAAAGTGACTAGAAATCAGACCAAGCCCGTAGAAGGTGAAACAGAAGTGCATCATCGTCCCAAGCGTGGATGGGTGTGGAATCAGTTCTTTGTTTTAGAAGAACACATGGGACCAGATCCTCAGTATGTAGGAAAGGTAAGCTCTTGGTCTTTGTTTTGGGTTTCTTTCTGGTTTTCCCGGCATGGGCGGGGATGTCATTGACAGAGGAAAACCAGGTACCTCCTTAGAGAGCACCTCCTTTGTTAAAGAAGGACACTTCTTGGGTTGCTGCACACATGCACAGGGACCTTGCCAGTTGTCTGTGTGTACTTTCTATGTTCATTATAAAGAAAAAAAAAAGAGAAAAGAAAATAAGATTAAGATACTAAAATATTATATAACAGTGTTTCTTATGATACTCTTACAACAGATTCTAAGCGCAAATGCAAGGGGCTTAGATATGTCACTGCTAAAGATTTTTCCAGACTATTTCAGACTAAGATGCGGTTCTCCTTTAGGGAATATTGTAAGTACAGTCCAGGCTCTGTGGGGTATTAATTCTACTCTAAGCATAGGGTGGAAAAGGGGTCCTCCTCTGTGACTTTCTTAATACAAACAGGCAGTTGATGTGTTCCAGTTCCTCAGAGGCTGAGAAAAACAAGCCCTGCATTTATGTTTTGACATATATAGTGAGCTTCAGGCATAAATTTCATGCTGATACAGTTGTTGGCTGGCTAGCTGAAGTTCAGTTTACCATGTAGAAACTTGTCTGTATAGCATGGGTCTAAATTTTCATTAAAGTAACAGAAAACTGTATATATAGCTTTACTGCAATGTGTGTGACAGATGGAGCTTTCCTCCCCCTGAATACTGCCTTCCATCATCATAATAGAATTTTATATTATGTAATCTTGATGAATCTTATTTTCCTTAATGAAAAGGGAGAAAGACATTGAATATGAGTGAAGGAAAATGGTTAATGGGAATGAGGGCATGGAAAAGGAGTAACTTTGTTTTAGTTTGCCTTTAATTTAAGAATCCTGAAACTTCTATTTTCGAGGATGAAAAATATCCAAGGAACCCAGTAGCTTCTGAAATCACAGATGTAGTAGCAACGGCTTTTTAATTTGATCAGTATCATCTGAACTAAAAATAGCAAGTGGAGCATCTGTATTTAAGATACTGTTAACACAAAAAAACCCAAAAAATAAATAGATGAATTATGCCAACCTTAGGAAAATAACAAATATTTCAGCATACTGAAATTGTTTGAGAGTTGGGCAGGAAATGTAAACTCAGGAAGTACCTTTGGAAATGGAGATAAGGGGTTGCATTGAAAAAGAAGTTTTTAAAATAGGCAAAGGAAATATGCTTCCAGACCCATCTTAGCCTGATTAGCATTTTTATGACTGATTTTGGAACAGACCAAATATTTTACAAACAAGTTACTGATGTAAAGATGTGCAGGAGAATCAAAACATTGTCTGGAAAGAGCTCGATAGCATGAGAAAGATGTGGGTGTGGAGGATACAGAGTAAACCTCAGGACCATGATGTGATAAGGTTCTTGCAGAACATTATCTTGAATTTCTGTTACATGCTACTGGTTTCTCAGGTGTAACTGACAGGGAGGAGACAGATTTGGTCACCAGAAGGTTATTGCCTCTACTGCCATACCTTAAAGGTGGTATGATACCAAACTGCAAAAGCTGAGATATTTAGAACCAAGGTAAATTGGGAATGAAGCCATTGTGAAAAATAATGTTAACCTATTTGCTGCTCTGGCAACTTTTGGCCCAGAGCACTGAAGTTGTGAAGCTATATAGAGAAAATTGAATATTTTGATTAAGAAGGTGGTGTAGAATAAAATGTTTGTCTAATTAGTCCCACAAATAATAGTGCAGAGTATTTATTATTCTAAAAATACACTTCAGAAGAAACCACAAGGGATAGAAAAGAGCTATTTAAGATAATTCAAATTTTACTTGAAAAAAAAAAGTTAGGTTTTAGTAGCCATGAGCTCATTTAGAATGAAAATAAGAAAATTAGATTCTGATCTAAGAGGTAGAGTGGAAAAAAAATCAGAAGGGGTTTCAAAGTAAAACAAGCTTTATGAAAACATTTATAGACATGATTGCATGCAAGAAGTGAGGCTTGGATTCAGCGAGCTGAAGAATGGTCCCTTTATGTCCTATGATAGCATTATGAATTTTCTTTCATCCTCTGACCACTCTATTAATACTACATTTACAGAGATCAATGAATAGCATTTCTTTTAATCCTTTGTGGTCAGAATGGGACTGCATGCCTTGTTTGAGGACATTTCTTCCTCTGTACTTATCAATTTTTCTTCCCTTTTCCTCAAAGAATTCCCTGTGGCATTCATCTTTTTCTACCCTTGAGTATTTCACATTAACTTTCTTTGCAGAAGCTTTGTGGGACTTACAAGCATCTGTACTCTGCTTTCCATTTGTTGTGATGGTTCTGATGACCTCACTTACTATAAAGATCAATCATATTACTTCAGGCAAATGTTTTTGATTCAGAAAAAAAAAAAAAAAAAAAAGAAAAGCCTTTCTGATGCTGAGAAAATATTAGTAATTAGCAAAATTTCAGTAGTGGTCACACGAGTCCCTCTTCACTTTGAAAAATAGGTGGTTTGCTGATGTTGTGCTCAGTTGCACACAGCTCATCAAAGTCTCGTTCTGTGTGCCTTTAATTTGCCAAGAGGCTTTCATGCAAAGGCTCTCTGTTCATGGAGGCAGAGCCCTTTCATCCCAGGCTTCTGTTCTATGGCAGCATGCTACCAACTCTGGCAGTTATTAATTCTGTAGACTGTTTCACTGGATAGAGTTTTGCCATTTGAGATCTGTCCTTTCACATTTTTCACACCCAATTTGGGAGGAACATCACAGAGAGCAGAGTCATTGTGTTGGATGCTGTTAGAATGATTACAGTCATTGTGATCAAATGCACAATGAGGACAAGAAGAGGGGAGGCCTGCAATGAAAACACTAATGTTTCTCATTCTTACCCTAAAATCACTGTCAAGAGGATGGATTAATTTACTGCCATCATCTGTTATACAGCAAGTGTTAGGACAACAAGTCATCATAATATTTTAATATCGAGCATATTTCCATTCTTCAGTCATTATTTCTCTTGTCTAAAAATAAATGTCATTTGGATACTGGAAATCTGTATGAAATGAATCCCTATTAGCCATACTCTGAAGGTTTTTATAGGAGCATGGCAAAACACAGGTCCTGGAAGAATTCAGTTGTTGTAGAAATGATCCTTTTGTAGATGGCAGGTATTTCTGTGGTTCTGGGATTACTGACCTGGTTCCCTTGTGTTGCTTTTGGGTTAAGTCTTCAATGTTTCAGGTTATGTTTTCCTAACCCACAATTCCAAAAGTAGTTTTGTATTAAAAAAGGTACCTTTAAAGAATTTAAAACCACGGTGATATCTTTTTTTTTAAGATGATGAATTCTCAGGGAAGAGCTTCTTGAAAACTTTCCAGTGATCAATATTATCTAACAGTGTTAGGTCTGACAGACTACACATCTGTGGGTGCAATGTGTGTGTCTGCCTGCAGGGAGAAACTCTGGGAACTTGGTTAAGTGGGAACAAATATCCCTGTCTAAAATCATCCCTGGCTGATGATTCATCTGCCTGAGACTTCTTGTCTTTTGCATCTCTCTGTTGAAAACGATTCTAATAAAAACCGAGTGTGAGCACTGAAAGGGACAGGGCTACTGAATGCACCATGGCCTGCTGAGGAGTCAGGGACTGGCTGGACCAGCTCAGAGGAATGGAGAGGAATGAATGTCCTGATAAAATCTAGAAACACTTGTGCTGTTGGGCTGCAAGCTTTACCAGTTCTCAGCTGCCATTGCTGATAAAGTTTGCATTTCTCTTGCATTTTCTGCATGCTTCCAGGTTAGGTAATTCACATGTCACAATACAGAAAACAAATAAGTAAAGAATTTTAGGGAGGAAGAAAATAAGTCCATGTTCCAGTCCATAACGTTCTTTGTTTTGAACCTTTACGCCTCTTTCTCTCCAGAAGTTATGCTCCTGATATTTCTGAGAGGTGAGGTGCACTGGCATCAGGTCATGCTGCACATTCTCTGTCCTTTTAACTTTTTAGAGAGCAGTAAATGTGTGGTGGTAAAGGGAAGATCAGTGTTGATTCAAGGCTGTGTCATGATACCGGAGGGAATAGCAGAGGAATATAATGAACAAAACTCACACTGGACTGTGGACTTTCTGTATCTCTGAAATACTGAATGTAATACCCCTTAATCCACTTCAAATGTCCTCTGAAGGGTAAACAGAAATGGCTTTTCAGGTATTCAACTCTGATGGTTTTCACTGGTGTTTTTCTTTCCAAATCTGGGGGATAAGGGGAGTGACACTTTAGTTGGTTCTTACATTTTTACTTATAATTTAAAAACACTTGTTGATGAGGGAGATAAGGAAGTATGGAATAGTTGGAAACTAGTGTGAATATAGGAAAGGGAATAGGAAAGTGACAGCTTTTAAAATGTCCTGAAATTATTGTACTAAAAGATAGATTAGGAAAGAAATACTAGGTGTTACGTTGGATTTTTGGATAGTAATTGTATTAATTTGGTATTTTACTCTTAAAGCCTGAAATCCACAGAATCAAAGGATGTTAGAGGTTGGAGGGGACCTAGAAGATCATCTAGTCCAACCCTCTTGTCAGAGCAGGATCACCTAGAACAAATCACCCAGGAACACATCCAGACGGGTGCTGAATGTCTCTAGAGAAGGAGACTCCACAACCTCCCTGGGCAGCCTGTTCCAGAGCTCTGTCAATCTCACTTGGAAAAAGTTTTTTTTTTATTACAGAAACAATTTCTCCATTGTTTCTGATCATAACACGCAGATGATGAAACTAAATCTCAGTCGCGAATTTTCATATCAACCACTTCTGTAAATATTTAATTTCTAAAATATATAGTTGTTTTTTTGGTTACTGTTTGGTATTGCTGTGGGTTTTTATGATTGTTTGGTTTTTTTTATTTTTTAATTTGTTTTTCTCTAATTGTAGTGTAGAAAATATCAGCCTGTAAAACCATGAAAGCCCTTCTTCAGATTTATTCCTTTTTTTTTTTTTTTTTCCCTGCTTACTGGGATTTATTTTGGTTGGCTCATTTCAAACAGTTTTAATTTAAATAGTTTTTCCAAAAAGTTTTATAAAAAAATATATTTTA
>JAOEGS010021380.1:13884-75731 GCA_025447755.1 Corythornis vintsioides | reverse complement strand
GGGAAAGGGAAAGGGAAAGGGAAAGGGAAAGGGAAAGGGAAAGGGAAAGGAAAGGAAAGGAAAGGAAAGGAAAGGAAGGAAGGAAAAAAAAAGCCTACAAACATTCTCTTCTATTAGTCATTTTCCTGTCACTACGTTTGGGGGCTCTGGAGGAAATAGCTCTTCAGAAGGGACTTCAGTAAAAATAATTTAAAAAGAGAAATAGTAAGATAAATTATTGGAAAACCTCTCTCATGCATCAAGAGCTGCATAAAAGATACTAGATCAATGGGTAGCAGCAAACAGAATCATTGAATAATCAGTTATTATGATAATAACAGTAAGCTTAACCCAAAGGTAGAAATTGTCTGCACATTTCTGGAAGAGCGTTTGGTCTCTAAATCCCTTTATTTTTCAACAGCCTCTCATAAAACATCCAGACCAAGAAATGCTCCCTGAAAAATGCTACTTTCAAGATACCTCCTCAATGGAAAGCACAGAAACAGTGTGGTTTAGTTTGGAAAGGAACCCTGGAGAGCATCTGGTCCAATCCCTGTACAAAGCAAAGCAAACTTCAAAGTCAAATTGTAACTCAAAGAAACTTGCAACTTGTACAACAATTTCTCCATTTAAACGCTTTGTCAGATAAAAAAAAAGCTGTAAAGTGTCATAAATGGGGCTCTAACACATCATTGAGTGAAGAATTAAAATCATAAATAGCAATTCTTCACTTTTCCTAAGCTTAAGACAGTCCATTTAATTTTTTTATTACTATCTGGAACTGGTGAGCCATGTCCTGCTATGTCCCCTCAGTGAGAGAGCCCTGTCTGTAAACATTACTAGTTTTGTTTCTAACTTATGTATCAGTTGGTGGGTTTTTAAAAAAAGTCACTCTCAATCTAAAATCTTCCTGTGCAAAAAATCCCAATCAGTCAGAATATTCCACTGTAAAAACTATATGTATTTCCATTCTCTCACACTACTAGTAGAAAAGAAAAAAAAAAAAAAAAAAAAAATAAACTTCATATCTAGAAAACTAACTCAGCTACTGACACTATAACTGCACTGTACCTTTTATGCTTTGATAGTTTAATTTGTTACCTCTGGAAGAAAAACACAAGTTCTGATGGCAGCTTGTAACAGAACACAGTAGTGTTTGTACTACTATTGCCAGTTATAACAGGGCACATTCAAAAAGAGTCTGAGAAGTAATTTCAAATTTAATCAACTAGAAATGTAATTAAATTATTATTATTGTACTTCATAGGCAACCATAGAATTTTTCTATGAATTGTTAAATGGAATTTTAAAGCAGCACTGGTAGTTCCCATGATCTATCTCAGGCAATCAAGGTAGTTTCAGGAATTCATAGCTCTTAAGATAAAATTTTGTGCTAATTTTAGTCTACATATACCCATATTAATTAGGTTCAGAAGGCTTTAGAGATTTTGTAATTTTGCTCTGATTACAAAATCAATAGCAATACTGTCTGTTTGTCAAAACTAAGACATAGTTGGTCAATAGCAAAGTCAATGACATTTTATAATATAGAAATACTGCAATACAGTATTTTATCAACAAGTCACTATCTCTGCCAGATATGCAGCTGTACATACATCTTTAGAGTTCAAAATTCTCCCAGAAAATGAAACTATATATATAATTTGAGTTTAACCAGAGCAACCACAAGAAGAGTAACCAAATGACAGCATTTAACACCAGCATAATACACATGGGCTGGATACACAGGTAAAACCAAAATCAAGACCAAATAATCTTAATACCACTTTATCATAATCAGGAGCATATTCTAACTTCTAACTAAAATCTGATTACATATTTTCTGTTATGGACTAGATGGCATTAGATCTGACCACAACATGCTCTTTTTCAGGTACATAAGAACAGAAAATTCTATTACTATGACAACCAATTTTAGTTGCAGGTTATTTCACACCATTCATAAAATCTCAAAACAATTTGCTCTGGAAGGGATCTCTGAAGGTCCTCTCAACCAACCTATGGCTCAAAGTAGGGCCAACCCTATATTTGGGAATACCTCAAAGGAGACTCCACAGCATTCCCGGGCAACTTGTTCCTCTGTCAGATCAGCCATACAGTGAAAAAAACCCAACTTTTCTTATATTTGTCTTTGGGTCAGTAGCTTCAGGCAGCGAAGCCTGCAGCCCGTGGCCACTCTACCAATGTTACTTCTCCACACTGCCATGTGCTGGATGCATTTGGGCTCCCTGTTGTTTCTGGCACACACCCACTGCTTTTATCCCACCCAGACCCAAGTGTAGGCACAGCGTTTGGCCAGAGGAGGGGCGACAGCTGCTGGCTGGGAGCACGTTCACACTGGTATGTTACTGCCAGCACAGTTTGAATGGTTGACGTTGGAAATGGTTCGTGATTGCGGTAATTTTTGCCTTTGCTCTTACTTGAAAACACCGTGTGCGTGCCGATTTGTCATCAGACAAATGTGTTTGCAGGCTTGTTGGCCCCTTGCACAAGAAAACACACAACAAACCAAACAAACAATAATCAGAAAACAACCCCAAACCCCTTTTTCATTCTGGTTTAGCTATAGGAAGAGTCTGGCTGCTTTAGATGAGGCACCGTGTTCGCTTTGCACGGAACCCGGCTCTCCCGGTACATAACCAGTCTCGAGCAGATTCTACAATGCAGCTAAATGAATGAATAACGTAGCACCTTTGTATGGGTCAGGGTTACAATTATACCGCTTATCCTCCTTGATGATGGCGCCTGTTACATACCAAACCAATTTGCTCAGGGTAGTAAATTTTGCCCTTAACATCTGAGCAAAGTCAAAGTCTTTGTTAAAGCTACTGATGCGTGCCTGAAAGCGGGATTGGGTCTAATGTCTAAAATGGATCTAGAATAGAGTGTGCACAATGCCTTAAGTAGTTTTTAAGTGGTTGTGTGCTTCTTGGGGCTTCCCCTCCTCTCCCTGTATTCCTTTTTGTCTTCTGGTACAATAGAAACATTTGTCTACATAATTGTAACATTGAAAGGCTGAACTTTTTAAAGGGGAAAGCAAATAAAAGCATTTGTGAGATAATTGTTTTAAGTGTTCCCCTTTGTATGATGAAGTAGTGTAGTAATTTCATTGGAAGGTCAGAGAGCACAAAAAAAAGAAAGACTAGCAGAAATAGAAAACTATCAACATAGGTTTTTTGAAGCCCTTACTAATTGAATATTGGGAAAAGGAAAGACAATAAGGGAAAAAATGTATTTTACATAGTGATTCTACTAGAGACTCGAGAACAAAGATAGTAACACTGTTCCCATTTTCAAGTGATTACTACTACATTTTCATACAATTGCATGCTAAGTAGGCATTTCAGGTTTGCAAATTTCCAGCAGGAATTGCATGTACAACCAACCAACCCAGCATATAAAATATTAACGTTACAGATACAGATGCATCATGTCCTGTACATTGGTTTACCATGTTAATATTTTGAACACTTTTGATCTATTTTGTTACTAGACAGAAAACTTTCGCTAAGCACAGACCTCCGATTCTGAGCGCTTTGCCTGCAGGGGTTATGAAGGGTTGCGTTGGTAGGGTCTCGTTCCCTGCAGAGAGCTAGGCTGGATGTGGAATGCTGCCTGGAGGGCACAGCCCACACCCAGGCAGAACCAGCACCCTCAGCACTGCCTCACAAAGCTTAGACAAATGGGACCAAAAGAAGCTGAACTGGATCGACACAGCTCCTCTCCTTGCTTTTGGAGACAGGTATAAAGGTAGTGCTATGATCAGAATCAAAGCAAAAGCTCCTCTGGGGTGGGGAACAGGTGCACTCAGTCTCTAGCTGCAGAAGGCAGCTAAGATTTACCTGTTAACACGAGGAAACAAGAGTTTGTTGCTACTTGCCACCGGTTCCTATCACTGAACAAATCACAAAGTGTCTGAGTGGACACTAACAGGGCTTTCAAATTGAAAACATCTTGGAAAACCCACCTAGCCACGATGCCACCTGGCATCTCACATGATGTCATTAAAATCTTTGTTATGCAAATTGTTTCAAAATAGATGTTTCAAATTGTTGACATGCCTTTGCAGATCAACATGTTTTTAGCTTTTTCTACCATAAATGCCAAAATAAAACTCATCTGTAATTGCTTAAAAAAAAAAAAAAAACCAAACATCAGAAACTATTAATTTATGCTTTTCTAGCTGTCACAAACAAGAAAGACCTCAAACAAGTTCTCCCACAAGAAGAAATGAGAAAAAAAAACCAAACCCACCTTAATTTTAAAAAGTAATAGAAGCTGTAATTCCAAACACTAAGATGATCAAATAATGAAGCTGGAAGTATAAAAATTATAATCTCAAATTGGTGTTTAATTGAATGAAAATTCTGTATTTTATGATCTTGCACTCATGTATTAATAAGCCTTTGTATTGTATAGGCTGTAGGAAGTGGACGTTTCCATGGAAAACCGTAGCTTTTTAACAAACAGAAAGAAGTTTGGGTTGGTGCTTTTATATTAAGAAACTTCTCACTGTCTGAGCAAATCTGTTAGATGTTATGGGGCAAGACAAAGGACTGGATTAAATCTACAGCCTGAATCATATGACATGCCCATGAGACCAAAACTTTCAAAGTTTTGGCGTGTATTATATAGTAGAAATGCCCAGACAAAGCCGAGTTCAGTTATGGACAAAGTAGTCCATAAATGGGTAGGAAATAGGCAGATTATTTTGTTAAAGACTTTTTGGAAATATAAGCCCAAATTCAATTTTGATAGTTAATTGAGCAGAATAAATAGAATTTTTTTATCAATACCTATTAAGAAAACTGAGCACTTTCCAAAAAGCAAATCCATTGTTTCATTTTCATTTATTCCTGTGTGCTCTGTATTTACCATCTCTGTACAAAGTGCAGAAACCTCTTCAGCCTTCAGTACGTGGACTATATATATAAATTAAAAAAAAAAATAAAAAAATGCCAAGAGTCTTCAGATAAATACCTAATTGACTGACAGTTAGTGGGTGTCACCTTCTAATTTAAAAACCATTTTAAATTTAACCATGATATTGTGGAAGAAAAGTATTACCTTTCATTAAATAATTACACTTAATTGGTTTGAAGATTTAAATGCTACATTGCCTATAAACATTTCAAGCTGTGCATAATGTCTAAGTCTTCTCAGAAGGATGAAGTTACTGTAGAGTTTGAGCCTCCTCCTAGACTTATTATAGAAAGAAAAAAACAACAGCTTTTTCTTCCTCTTTGCCTTACAAGTTGATGCAAACAAATGGCTAGATCTGCAGTCTGGTAGGTGGGGAGAGAACAGTTCCATTTATTTTAATGAAATCAAACCATTTCATACCTGCCAGAACAGTGAGATGCTTGAAATTGTAACCTAAATTTTACTCTGGTGTTGGGTATTGAGCATACACTGGTCTGTGCCACATTAAAGAGGCTACTCTGCAGAAGGGAACTGAATTCACATCAGGAAGACTTAAAGGGTCTTAAGGTGCCATCTACTGATACATGACATAACAGGGAGCTTGATAGGTGAAATAAAACCAATTGAATAATACAGATGTCTTCCAGAATTCAGGTCTTTGATAGTACACATATACCAAGGGTCCCACATTCCCCTTTCACACCAAAGTTTCCTTTTCATTGACAGTGCCATCCTTTAGTATTGAATACTGCATGTTCTCCTACCTGAACTGCGGGCTGCCAAGCTGCCAGACTCCATATACTTTAGAACGCCAAGGACACAGAATATTTTGTACTGGTTATTCAAAGCTTTCGAGGCTTGAGTTCTCATAGACCAGTAAATCAAATGTTAATTTCCACCCACTGCTGTAAGACAGTGCAGAGGAGGAAAGCCCGTTAAGGTTAGTTGGGCAGCAAAGTGCCTCCGAGTCCCAGTTCACTGGGAATCATCTGCCAGTGCACCCAGCTTTGCCTTTCAAAGTTGCACCCACTCCCCTGTCTCTGGCTAGAGTTGGAGGCCAGAAAGACTATTGCTCCTGTTTGGTTTTAGATGAGACTCAGTAGTCTGTTGAGATAACCACAGTCATCCTAATACTTCAAAGACACGTGCTATTTGTATTATAACTAATCCTTTGGCTTTGTTCTTTCCTATTCCAAGTCCTGCTTTGAACTCTTTTACTTGAATTATTTGGGTTCATAACTCTTTCCTTCAAAAGCTCTTTCGTGTTATGACTTTCTTCAGTGTGGTTTTGGAAAGAACCTTGCAGAATTTGGCCTCCACTATATAAACAAACAGAGATTTACAGCTCATAGAATTCTCTACAACCCAGTAATTTTATAGCAATTTTACAAACTTCTGGCCTTTCATGGGGGGTTGCCCATCATGAGCATCAATTACATCTTCCATCTAGCAGCCAGGTGCAGAGGAAACTTCCCAGAGATTTACCAGCAGTCTACAGAATAATGCTACCTTACCAGCCAACAAATACTGCTGCTGTGATTTGTGACTGCCGGCTTCAGTCAGTTTGCTCTGAACTATTGAAAGGAATTACTCATGAAATTCTGCAAGAATGCCTTCTGCTTCCAGGATATAATGCTGCAGTTTGTCTTCAGCATGCTGCATTGTGAGGCTAAATAATATTTATAGAACATGCTAACCTACAGACATCAGGTACCCCAAAAGTGTGCTGTCTGCTTCAGGCTTGACAGCACTACCAAACATCTCACAGGTAGATTTAAAGGCAATATAAATCCACTATCCACAGCTATTCAGGACAAAAAGTTTATGGCACCCAACAAAATAAAAAATCACTTTCCTGCTTCATATAACATCAAGAAATGAACAAGGAATCCTTCCTATGGTTTGCAAAGACTCAGAAGGAGTGATCCACCAATGCACACTTACTGCTTTTAAGGTCAGAGAAGTCAGCTTGATCCCAATTGTAAAGTTCATTCTACAAAGCAGTCTCCCGGTAAGAATTAGGCAAAGCACAAAGACCCATCCCTTTCCCAAGTCTTGCTATACAGATAATTTCATACCATGTGAGGAATTCACTTATACCAGAGAAATCTGTAGGTCGCTATTCAGGCAGCTTCCTTTTTGCCCAGCTTTGCTTTGAGAATCTCAGATATGACACATTTTTCATATAAAAAATATCCTCAGTGAGCTAGATGGAATTTGGATCCATATGAGAAAAATGTTGGTCTGCATCTGCTTACAGATCAAATCAGAAAGCTTCAGAAGTAAAAAACAAATGCATAGACAATGCACAGAGGTGGAGCATTTACCATTATTTTGAATTTTGGATATGAAGTAAGAAACTAGAAAGAACCCATGTGTGAATGATGAACACTACAGGGAGTGTGTGAAGCCCATAATCCTGTGCAGCACTCCTCCCCCCTGCAGTCTCCCATCACAGACCACTTCTTCCTTAACAAGGCATTAATCATGTCTTGGGTGACATGGGAGAGCCTTTCACTCTGCTGCAGAGAGAGGCAGCACTGCTGAAGAAGACATTATAAATCTTTGCTTTCTTTCAGGGGATTTTGACTCATTTCATGGTTTAGGGTCAGGGCAGCCCCTTAGATCAGTAACAGACTCTCTGTTAACCCCCCTAAAAGTGGAAGAGAAAAGGAATAAGGGAGACTGAGCAATTAGAAAAGGAAGCTAGAACAGCTTTAATGAAAATGAAAATAGAAGTAATAATAATGTAATCTATAAAAAAATGTACAAAACTAGTATTGAACCCAACTCCCCTGATGGTTAATTATGTCACCACTGATTATTAGATTATTGGATTTGGGGTTAGTGCTCAACATTCATTAAAAAATTTTAGATTACCAGCTTTTCAAGTATTTTGGCCTCTGTTTTCTACACAGAAGATGGGGAATTGCTGAAGGTTACTTTTGATTTGCTCAGGGTAGAGACAGGATCATTCAAGAATAGAAAATAGCCACCTGTTTTTTGTAATCTATGATAATTAACATTGTTTTTACTCAGCAATTTTACACCACCCACTCCTTTCAGTGTATCTTGTGTGTGCACTAAGCTCTCTCATTGCCCAGCCAAGATGCTGAAGTGGTCCAGGCTGCCTAATTGAAGGTCACACAAATGATACAAGTTAATGCACAACCACTGCCTGCTGCTTTAGGGCCATAAGATTCTTATGGTTGGTAGCTAGTAGCTTTCTGACTTGAGTTGAAGGGAGATCTGAGGATTAAGAAGTGTTCCAGTGTGCATCTCACACAAAAGAATGGATAAAACCTCAGGAAATAAGTGGCTGGAAAAATCAATAGAGACAGATGTTTCACCAAAATGAAGTATTTTTCATTAAAATAAGAGCAAGCACGTCATGCCAGAGAGTAAAGACTTGAGCTGAAGTTAACAGAACCAATACAAGTCTGGGTCTGCCTGACAGTTACAATCACAGTGCCAGAGAAGACAAGGCAGCAATACTAAAGAAAAATGCAGAAGAATGTAGACAAGAAATAGATAGTGCTGCAGAGGAGGGTAAAATATGCACTATTATTAAAATAAATAAATAAAAATAATCTTGAGACTGGCAGGAAACTTTCTTAATAAAAAAATCTAATGCATTACTTAGATGTATGTAACATAACCAAGTCAAGAAGGTGTTCCCCACCTGAGTTTCTAATCAGGGCTATTGACCTCCATCAGAGGAGGGTCAGTAAATGAGGGTTAGTAAATGAGAGAAATTACTCCAAAAGACTTACGGGTCTCCTCCTTATCACAAAGGACAAATCTCCTTTTATTGTAGTAGGTTGAAACAGAAATAAGAGACAAAACTAAATGTAAAGAAGCTGCTTGAAGGCTGTGATTGTAGAAGCAGTGAAACCAACCAGTGCCAGTGGAGCAAAGTTGCTCCTCTTTCCTCCCCACCTCTTTAAAAAAAAAAAAAAAAAAAAAAAATTCAAAAAAAATTCACTCTCCTAAGTGAGGGCTTCTGCTTCTCCTGCTGCTTCTTGCCTCCAATTCCACAGAGTGATTCAGCTCTGCAATATTTAATATAAAACCCACAAAGATTTACTGAAGGGTCAGCTGAATGAGCTGGTGAGTGGGCTGATGGATTTCAGAAGGAATGTGGGGCAGAGGGAGGAGTAGGATGGAAGAAAGTGCTGCCCCCTCCTTGGGCAGCTGAGCTGGGCTTATACAACTGAAGCTGGAAAAGTAGGTCAGCATCTGCCCTCATTGCAGAGGGGAAATGTTAAATGGAGTGTGGTTCAAGACAGGTTTTTTGCAGTCAGGAAACACTAGAAGGAACAATGAGACCAGGAAAAGTTGAAAAAGCTCTTAAGTTTTCAAAAAATATTGGGATTTTTTCCTTCCCTTTCTCCTCTGCTCTAGCCATAAAAAAAAAAAAGAAATTGGTTGCTTGTTAATTAGGAGTCCACTAACAGAGTATAGTGGTAAAGATGAACAGAGACTTTATTAATAAATCTTCCACTGTGGAGCATAAACTTCATTCTTCCTTTTGTCATACAAGGCAGAAAGTCTTTTATAGCAGTGGAGAACCACCTTGTGAAAGACTGGATTCAATGTATTTGAAGTTATGCCCCTGATTTCATTACAGCTAGATTTCATCCAGAGGCTAAATATCAAACAAAACTCATATCTTCTGAAAACCTTCTGAGGTAAAAGCAGCACAGCTTTTGGTTAGAAGAACTTTCATACCACTTCAGAATATTCATTTTATTTAATATGTCAGAAGCAGAGATATCACATTCATTTACTTTTAAAGAGCAAAGAGGAGTAACAGGTGAAAAGTGAGAATCTCATCAGTTCACTGAACCCTAAAGTTACCCTGGATTATGTCAGTCAGTTACTGACATAATGCACTGTAGAGCACTTATCATCTGTCCCTGGTGTTTCTTAAAATGGTAACCAAGGAATGCACAAGTGCCAAACAAAACCTTAAATCTTTGGATAGAAAAGCCTAATTTTGCAGGAAAGACTGTTTTAAGTTAATATACAAATAAATAAATAAATAAATAAATTAAATGTTCACCTATAAAAATAAAGGTGACAAAATATTGCCAAGGTCAGTGAGTCCTTGCACTGTTTATACAAGCACCAGCCATTCAAGCTAATGTGGCTGGGAAATTTGTCTAGACAGAGACTGACTGTGCACTGAATTTTGTCTGTTTAAAAACTTGTGCTGACCTGAAAAAAAGCAGAGACATTACTAACCAGATAATGCAATCCTAATTTGGCAGACCTATGCAATTTCAGCACTTTTCTTGTCCGTTTTTCTGGAAATCAAATTATTAGAGAGTAGGTTTTAATATGGATAAGTAAGTAGAATATAATTTACCCATGTCAGAATAGGTTAAATTTGCTTTTGCTTTGTAGTAACTCATATGAGATTTTTCTTCCTTTTCTACAAGACTGAGATCTTGTTTAGAATCCATAAGAAACACAATTTCATGCTCAATTCAGTCAGATCAACGTGTTTCATTTAGGTTTCCTGCAAAACCACCAAGCTGTTCCAGTTTCACTTAAAAGGTTTAAGACCTGAGCTAGTAACAAAATATGAAACCAGTTAAATTACCCAATTACCTATTTTTCTTCAGCTAAGAGAAACTGACATTTCAAACTTGGTTCAAACTCTGTTTACATTAAGAAGGTAAAAGCTTTCATGACAAATTTTCCAGGGATATGGGAGGTCACATTCACTCCTCACTGTCACAACAGCCCTAAACCCCGAGTCACTCTCTTGGCTCTAACTAGAACTGACTCAGCTGTTTGAGAAATCACAGAATTTCCCCAAAATAATTTTGCTTAAGATATTACATTTCTATTTAAATGGATGTTTCAAATTTATTTTTCAATGTCCAAAAAAAACCCTAAAAAAACAAAACCCTTCACCTACAACAACCACCACATTCTCTGCTGTCTGAAGACCCACCAAAAAGGCAACCTACATTACTTCTAGCATAGGTTTCCAGTCAGAGGCTCTGCTTCAGAATACCTAATATCTAACTATCTGCCTCTTTTTTTCTCTCTTCCCATATTTAACATATACTTCAGGAACTCCAAGTAGCTTTTACTGAAGTCATAGGCCTGATTTGCTTGTCCCTTGAGTAGATAAATATGCTGTTTTCATGCAATTCTTCCAAGGTCTTCAGTGTTTTTTATGCTTTCAGGATTTGATTTGTGTAGGGAAGAACTTGTCCTTTTATTAGTCAACACAGCTTGCTTGACAAATTTGTCTAATGTGGCCATATTATATATTTTAACTTGCTGACATCTAACGATTGAACAGAGGTCAGATTGGAAGCTCAAGGATTAACAAGCACTTGTTTCAAATTTCATCTTTCAAAACCAATAGAAAAATCACATGCCCTCCCTCCTGTCAGTGAAAGAAAGGACACCTCATAAATAATAAGCAGCAAGATGAAACTTCTAAGAGAGGAAAATCTAAATTGGAAAATATAGATTAAATGGTGCTAATTTAAAACAAACTCAATGGAAATAAGAGAAATATCCATTATTTCAGTGGCATGTGTTTACAGTGATTGTATTTTAAATTAATTATTGAAAACCTGTGAAGAAGAAAGCATGTGGGGGATTAAATCACCATAGAGTGATCACTAGTTTATATATAGTGCAACAAGCAAAGACATGCTTCTCAGAGTGATTAAACTAAGCAATACTCTCCCATGCTTGCTCTCTTACAAAAGAGAGCTTATCACAAAGGACTCTCAGTCATTTAGTAAGATTTTGAAGACTACAAGCTGCAAGTTTGTTTTGATATCAAAGTGGCTTCCCCCTGCTTCACTCCTCAAAGCAGTTGACTAGCATACTGAGTGATGCCAGCATGGCAGAGGTAACACAGATGAAGTCCAAAACACAGGGGGAAAATGAAGGTACAGACAGAAGGAGTTGCCATTTTGGGTAACTCTCCATCTCAGAGACTCATTCTCTTTCATATGCACCAGAATTAGTTTCTTTCTTTCTTAGGCAAGGTGATTCTCAAGGTTTGGAAAGAGCTCCTTTTATTTCCTATTTATACCCTACATCAAGATACCATCATTGTGTGTCTGCAAGAAGTACTAGTTGCAGATCTCCCCAGAATTATAGAAAGATCTATGACAGTTCAGAAGGGATACTAATTGTACCACCAGCTATTTATGACTTAAGATTGCAGGTGATCTGCTTTCACATGATCTATTGCTTGGCTTGAATCACATCTCAAACAAGATTCATAGATTACAACAGGACAAAATTTTATATTTTTTTTCTAAGTAAGGCATAATTCTTTAAAAAGCTGAAAAGGAACCCATGGTATTTAGCTTTCTTTTGTTTGGTGTATAGATCAAAACACTGGGAAGAACAAATCCTTTGGTTCCTGCTTAAATATGGACATGGTTGTCAACCTTCCTGTCTCTGCCTTTAATGTTCTATGACTCCATTGAAAAGTAAAGATTTATTTTCCATGGGACCACACTGGTCTGGAAAAAGTATCTTATGTAGAAATTGCACATTTACAGTGTATCCTATATAAAATATGTATATAGATTTGTTTATTCTTCTATAATCTAAGAAAATATGAATTATTTGTTGCATCCATCTGGCAGCTAAATCAAAATGCATTCTTTACAAGTTTTTGATTAAATAAATGTTGCTTGCCTAAAATGATTTGTTACCATATGAAGAACATGTTTTTTTCTTCCAGTTTAAACAGATCTCAAGCAGTTTCTACTCTGTGTGTGAAAATGAAATGTGCAATTACTACAATTATCTCAGTCACTATGGGAAGGGTAAATAATATTGTATTGTCAGGTCAACCTTTCTGCCCAACAGTGGTACAATTTATTCAGGAATATTTAGCTTCAAGGTGGGGTGGGGTTTTTTGGTGTTTGGAAGATTTTTTTGGTTGCTGTGTTGTTTTGTTTTTTTATTAAGCATTTAAACCTTTATATTTTGTCCTAATTATGTTCAGGCTGCAATTGGCAAATCAGAAACAGTGCAGCCATTTCAAAATATTTTAATTTCCATTTATTCTCTTATTTGTCTACTAGTTTTAGAAGGTTTTCACAATGTGATCTCAGTTAATACAGGGATACTCCATTTTACATACAAGAAGCTGTAGTGGAACCATTACGAAAATAATTTGTTTGATCAATGATTAATCCGAGTTCATAGAGATTAAGATAACACAAGCTTGAGAAGGCAAAGGGCTTAGCTAGAATCTGAGCTAGCCTACAGGAGCAGAGCTCAGAGTAGGTCTCTTGTGACTAAACTGAACTGCAGGAGAGTCAGAGAAAGGGAGGAAGGGGAGTTAAACATGACAACTATTGTACTTAGATGATGTCTTATATTTCTGTAGTGCTTTACTCCCACAATCCACTAAATGGTTCGCAAGCTCTAGCTGAATGAAGACATAAAGCTTCCTGAAAATAAAGCAGCAGTGCTACTATTCCACATATGACAAAACTGGGGAGCACAAAGGCTCCAGCTCAATAGGATTCCAGTTCTCAGGAACCATGGCCTTCCTAAGGCCTTCAAAGAGGTTCCAGCTACCCTATGTGCTTTCAGAGCATCAATTCTCATTAAACAGACCCCTTATCTATATAAGTGCCTTCTCACATCCACAGAGCAGTCAGGGAGGTGCAAACAGTTCATCTGTATTATTGCCATGGTGCCCATGTGCCCCTGAGACTGACTGACGATTACACCAGGTGCCAGTGACAGGAGCAGAAATCCTCCGTTATCTTCTGGTTCTTATCTAACAGATGGAGGCAGATGCAAACCTCTGGAGCAGAAGCAGAAAGGCAAGACCTCAGCAGATAACTGCAGCAGTTCTTGGAAAATTGCACCTATTTCTCAAAAGGCTGGAACTGTCATGGGCCAATCTCAATACTTCTGACAAGTGCTTAGATTTGCAGTTACAGCTGTGATACAGCTCCCCAGCTCCTGAAACAGAGCTCTGAACACATTATTGCAATACCCATATGTCCTCCTGCATTAGCTTTAATGTTTTAAACATTAATGCTTGGATGGCATTTCATTGAACAAAGAAGGAAAAGATCAAATATGAACAGGAATAAATCCTTTCTTTTCACGATTCTGCTACTGCATATAAAAAAAAAGAACCAAACCATTCTGCTTTCAATTACCAATAAACAATTTCATGATAAAAATTAGAAGACTTGATTACAGTCATCAATTATTTAAATAAGATCATGTGTTACACTGGGGAAAACCTACACTAACAATAATGATATAAATTACATTTATTGATTTCAGTCAGGCAGCTGTGGATCCACACATTTAAATCTGCATGTACCACACTCACTGTTTCAGGCATGGCTGTTTGCACATAAACCCTATAAACTAAGTGTACTTAAGAAGTAGTATTTTCAAAAGTTATTGGAAACAGTCTGGACTTCACTATGTACTTTATGTTTATTCTAAATGCTTATAATGGCCATTAGAATAAACATTAAATATATATATATATATATATATACACAAAAAGTCTTTACACTACCCTATTATTACACTAACAGACCATCTTACATCCATCATTGGATTTATTCTTACAGGTCCCACTGTAAAAAAAATATTAAATAAATCCCCCACTTCACAGAGGAAGGAATACATGGTCCCAGCAGCACCATGCTGGGACACAACCCAGCTAATGTTCCAGAAATCAGCTTTCTGTCACCTGACCACTTTGCTTTGATTCAACCAAGATGAGATGTTTTTAACCTGGAAATAATACAGTCATGAAATTACAACACTGCTTCAAAATCTGAACTAATTTATTTAGACTTACATCTAGAGAGTTCAAATAACTCAAGATTGGAGAAGAATTGCATAATAGAGGAAAATCCCCCGGTGTCCTAAGCTGTCTTTCTCCCTCTCAATTGTAAATAATAGATCCAATTTAGAAAAATAACAAATATAAGACACTTCACCTTAAGTGCCAAATTATATGACTAATGGAGAGTTCCCATATAAAAGCAAGCCTGTCTGTTTTCCAAAGCTTCACAGGGCATTCAAGTGGACATTCAATGTTTTAACTCTCATACATGGTTTCCTCCCCACCAGTTTCCTCTCTGATCTGAGATTGCTAACTTTAATAAAGCTTTGATGTGTATTGTAGAAAAAGTAGTAAAGATTTGATAAGACTTAATAGTTCAACTAAGTACACTATCTGGTAAGAGTATTTATTCATACTGCTTTGTTCTTGGTAATGCTGAGAATAAAAGCTTGGAAGGGTTTCTTGTTAATGCTCATCCAGAGTTTATAATTAATTTTGAAGAAGCAAAGCTTGAGTCTATATTTACTCTGCTCTTGACACTTGTCCATTAGCATAAAGTAGGAATTACCAGTAACCTAAACATGAGTAGGCTGTCAGACACATACCCCACTTCCACTCATTCCTGTTTTCAAGTTAGCTACCTATTAGTTATGGACATGACATCCTCCAGCTAAGTTATACAAATGATTGAATCATTCTCCCTGCACAGAGCAGGGACACTGTTTAAAATTCACATAAAATATGCAGCACTCTTCAGCTGCTGATCTTTTCAGAGTTTCTTTGAAATGAAGAATTGCACTTAGTTCAAAAGAAAAAAAAAATCCCAGATGAAAAATTCAGAATAAACAAAATATTTATTCGGTTTCCTAGACAAACTAAACCAAACTTGAGCAAGAGGTGGTAGATGGCAGCTGATGAAGGCTCAAAAAAAGTGTGAGGTTTGGCAGTCAGAACAGCTTTATTTTAAAGACAGGGATGGCTGAAGGGAAAGAGAAGTTGAGGAGAAAAAGATGATGCACAAGAAGAGGTAAATATATAAACTGTTAAGAAGTGACAAAACAGCATAAAATCCTGAGTAAAACTATAATGTGACATCAAAAGTTGTGATATATTAAGACTGATAAACCCAGACATCACAGTATCTCAGAGAATTCTGGATCCAGTAGCCAGGAGAATGCCTTAGAAATCTGACATTAAACCTCAGAAGCTGGAAAGAAGTTTCATCAGCACTTCCATGCTCACAGCTCAAAGGGAGACCACATCACCACACTGCCGTGCATCTGCACTCCTGTCTGGGGGACCAGGCTGACCCCAAACACCAGACATCCCTGTGCTCTCTGGGACAGGGCTTCACAGGAGGCATTTCTCCCTACACATGGTGGAATCAGAGCTCTGCAACAGTACATGGGTCTCCTCTCAGACATCAGGAAAAAAATTACAGAATATCCCCACAACTCCACAGATTTACATGACAATTCCTCAAATTTATACTGAGCATGAAGGGACAAATTATTCTTTTAGTACAGTCCATAGGAGAGTTTTATGAGAGTTGCAAGAACTTGGTACATGTTTTGTTTGGCGTTTTTGCAGAGTAAGTTTGACCCCAGCAGAATCCCTCAGGAACTGAGACAGTATGTGAAACAGCAAAGAACCAGTGGCCAGCAAGATTATAGGCACCATTTCTGGTTTGAGGTGTGCTTTCATCTGTTCTCCATCAGTAAGATATTTATTTAAGCAGCAATGCCATATTTATCTCAGCATAAGAAATAAAGACTGGGGAAACAATTAGTAGTGTTCTTTAGATCTAGTAATTCATTCAGTATCAACATCTGCTTGTTTGTTTATTAGCCAACATCACAGTCAGCAGCAGTGCTTCGATCAGACACAAAATGTGATCAGCATTTCATCTGCTCAGGGGGAGTTTCAACCATGTGCAAAAAAGCACCACAACACTATGAAACATTAAGTTCCATACAAGTCCCATTTTGTAGATTTAAGTGGTTATCTTTACAGTTGCTCTTTGTACTAAATGGACATTTGCCTGGATTTAGAGATTTAAATGAGACCTAACTTCTTTTGGGGATTAGACTGGGATATTTAACACAATTCAGGTATTATAAACAAATATGATAACATGTATCTGTGTAAAGATAAGGCAAAGAAGCTTGCCTTATTCTAAAGAAAAAAAGAAATATGTTCAGAATTGTGTGTTAGCATAACCTGACATAGTTTCACCAACAGTAATTCAGGATTTTTTCTACTGCAATCCTTTTTACGTAATCTCAGACATGTACAGGTAAAAGTAGCTCCCTTTGCAATAGAAAAACATATAATGAGCATGTTAATAAATTTTAATCACAAAATTAATCCACAGATTAAGTCTGTAAGGATCACATCCAAATGAAGATGTACAAAGTAGTACAGTCATAATTGCTCCTGCTCAAAAAAAAAAAAAAAAAAGAAAAAAGAAAAAAACAGGAGAAAAACCCCCAAGTAGTCTACCTCAATAATCATGAGTTTACTGCAAATCTGCACAACTGTGGAACTTACTGAGAAAACTGCAACAGACACAAAAAGATAATTTGATGCAACTGTATCCTAAGTAAAAAGTCATTTTCTCTTTAATTGAGGGGCACCACCCTCAATACTTGAAAATGGTTCTTTGTTGCTGAAATGGCAACTTTGGATACACAATAAACACTGAACCTTGCACAAAGCAGAGAAATGTCAGAATCTAACACCAACATACAAGGCTTGCCAGTGTTGAATACATACATGCTTTGGTTATCACTTTCCATATTCTATCCCAAACTGATATTACTAGCAAACCAGAAAAAAAAAAAAATCTGAACTAAGCTCCCAAGCTATTAGTTTCAACAAGAAGGCTACTGTTAGAGAATGAAAGGCTCCTTCTCTCAATTGTGAGAGTTTAAAAAAAAAAAAAAAAAAGGAAATGTAACTAATTGTTTTAACTGTCTCTGCATTACTGCCTTTTTTTTTTATCAATTAGTAGTCTTTTTCACACAGTAATTGCTGCTCTGGATGGTTGCACTGTGCATGTATAACATTCAAAACATGTTTTGATTAAAGATGTGAGTTTCATAATCTAGCTGCTCAACCTTACTGTTAGAATCCATTTCCTTTGTAAATAATCTGGGAAAAATATTTTCTGTCTGAAGATGGAAAACATAATTATATAAAATTTATTCTGTGAAACTCTTATTTCAGCCTTTAGACTGGACAACTGCAGCATTTTGTTATTCCCTCCCAGACTTACAGACTTCCAACAATCTTTCATATTTTATTAAAAAATCTAGAAGACTAAAAAGAAGGGAAATATGCAAGGATGCTGTTAATAGATGTAGTGCTAAATGAAACCCAGAACACTTTATCCAGGCTTTCCTGCTTGAGTCTGTAGGATTATACTCACATTTATCTTATGGAAACCACTTTGTGAAATTACCTATTCTAAGGAAACCACAGCAGGAAAATCAAAAGGATAACTAAAGCTTTGTAATGGAGAACAGGGAAGTGGAACAACTACATGTGGCTTGTCTGGGAGCCCATACTGCTGCTGTAGTCAGAAGAGATGGCAGAAGTAATACAAGAAACTTTCCCCAGTTCAAAATGTCACACGGACAATGATAACAAATAAACCTCCAAGCTGGACAACTAATAAAACAGCCAATTTTATATATCTTCATCACAACTGCCAAACTGAGGTTAAAGGCAGAAGTGCAAAGGGAAAGTCACAATTTCAGGAACAATATATACATACAGCTCTACTGAAGTAAGCAGCTGAGGAAGCAGATAGCAAATTAATTTTGTATTTCTGTATTGGAAACTCACGAAATTTAGATAATTTAGAGCAGACACAAGGACTAAAACTTTTTACTTCACTGTAGTTTGCCTTAGGGATGCAAGCCCAGAAAGAGCAACACAAAAAGTGTATGCTAAAACCACACTGGCTTGATTACAGATTAAATGTTATTGCTTTAGACAGTTACACACACATTAAAGCTGAAACCTAACACATCATTGGGGATTTCTTTGATATACAAAAGTAGAAACTATATGTTGTATAAACAAAATGCAATCTGAAGAGTCTTGCACCTGGGCTTTAGTCTGGTTTAAGGGAGAGATAAAGAACCTAACAAAATAAATATCTGTACCAATTCAGCATTTAACTAAATCCAATATCAAATGGATATATAGATTACTTCAGCTCTTATACAAGCTGCTTTTAAATGAACAAACACAAGAGAATAAGAGAATGTAAAAAATCCCCCATTATTCATTAAAGACTTTTAGTGCTTCATTAGTTTTGTTGCTTTAATCCACTTCTGATTAGCTGGGTTGTTAAACAGCCATTGCCAAGTGCTGCTAAAGTGCATGAATTTCTGTTCAAAGTACAGCAGTGTCATTTGAATGTAGTTAGCAACATCTCATCAGATGTTACAGCCATGCCTGCAGAGTATAAATTAACAATGATTTCTGTAGCACTCCCATTTTAATCATGTTTTCATATGGATTTTCATTTAGACTTAACACAGTAAAAAAAAAAAAAGAAAAAAAAAAAAGCTGTTGGCATTTTAGATTGTTTAGCAAAACTACATTGTCAGGTCGGGATGGTAATGTGGGCCCAGGTGGATAACATGAGAGTAAGAAAGGACAAAGGGGAGGGGAGGGAAAGATACATTCTGACCCAGCATTGGCTGCTGCTGACCTGGTGGGGTGAGCAGTAAAGAAGCATTTACATGCAAAAATCCAGATGCCCAAATTTAAATTCCATGAGCATCCTCAGGCTTAATTTCTCCCTGTGGGACAGAAGTCTTCAGCAACCACAACAGAGACTGCTAATACTAGAAACTGCCTCCACTAACCTTGAAGAGACATTAGCTTGCAACTTACTCTCATTTATTCTTCTTGAATGTCCTAACTCCTCTAGAGTTCTTGCCCTCTCACTAAGATCTGTGACTTTGAAAAGTTAAAACCTCACATTTTAGAGAGGTTCTGTTTGTCAAATAAATCAGATTTTTCTAAAACCCTGAGAATTTGCATATTAGTCCCAAAACCATCACAACCAACAAAATCAGTGAGACTGCCTGTATGACTGACAGGTGTCTGTGGCAGGAACTGGGAGAGAAAATGTGGAATGTTTGTCTACCACTGCTATCATGAAGCACCCAAAACAGCCCAGGGAAGGTTTGGAATAGAAACTATTGCAGCACTGAGCTGCAATTAGATGATTTGCCAGATCAAAGCCTTGCTGGTAAAAAATCTGAGGACAATTTATCAGAAATTACATTGCACCACACAGGGCAAAGGATGCCAAAGGATTTTGTAAGACACAAGCTTTCTGCCCTCTGAATCAAGTGATACTTTTTTATTATGATGGTTCTTTAAGAGTTGATTTTACAAGATGCAGCCATCAGTGTTAATATAATCACTTACAAAGACATGTAGTAGTATCAGCAAGTCTTTAGATGAAACAATTATCTTTCAGAGCAGCATCCTGGAATTTATTATCCAAGAAGTCTCCCAATTAAGTTTACAGATATGTAACACTAGCTTTTATATCAAAGGAAAAATTTGAGATGAAAACACACAACTATTTTTTACCTAGTTTAGTAAAAGCCTAATTTTTGAACCAATATAATTCAACAGATATAAAAGAGTAGTATAAACCATTTCATCAATGATTGAGAGACATACTATAAACACTGCAGGCTTTTATTATTTCTTTAATTACCTTTCATGTTTCAAAGACTACTGGTGAGAAAAAAAGTATACACAAGCTTCATATATATGCATGTCTGAAGAAAGTACAGTAAGTGGCTGATTCAGTGAGGAAAAAGGTTTTAATTCTTAATTTAGGATGAAGGAAAGGACTGATAATAGAAACAACTACAGACAAGTTTACATTTTTTAGTTACAATGGACAATGTAGGTCTTTGTTTTGTTGGGTTTTCTTTACCAATCTGTAGATCTATCCACCCTAGAGCAAGGTTCAGGCACGTAACATTGTGTATACAAGAGCTAGCACGTGCTTGCCCTTTTCTGCCTGATATCTCACCATGCACATCACTTTTGCCTCATAAAAGTGACTGAAGTAAACAAACACATGGCTTCATGTGATGTCAAGATTTCATAGGAAACACTCGCACTGTTATCTTACACAATGGCACACGATCACAGAGCACAACCTGTACATTTGTCAAGCTTGGCTGATTTCACTATAGTCTTGCTAGAAAGAAAAAAATATAAGAATTTTTTTTTGTTATTGAACATTTCTCCAGTATTTTCATATACATCTGTTCAAGTCAGTGTCAATTAACACTTCATACTAGAACCTGCTACTTATTCCGTCTTGGAAAAGAAGTGGATTTATGGAATGCTTTGATTTCATAACATGCTCAAGTTGCATGGGACATGCATTCAGAATCACTTGTGTGTAATTAAAATGTTTGGAAATAAAAATATTGCTGTTTTAATATTTTACTTAATACTGAAAATCCCATGATCGTGTTTTCTCTGTCACCCCAACAGGATAAAAATTCATATTGTGAAGCACTCTTTCCTGAGGAACCGATTAAAGCACAAGTCTGTATTTCAAATGAGTTGTATTCACCTCCCCAGAGTGGATCACAACTTCTTTGTGTCACTTTGAGTTTCAGAAAACAGTATTTGCAGAAAAAATCTTCATAAAGGCTCTTTTTAATATTCCCTGACTAATGGCAGCATTAAGGCTGAAGGAAGATCAATGCTATCTGAGCACAATTTACTAATTGGGAATGAGCAACAGGAATGAACAATATAGAAGATTTACAGTAGATTTAAGCCTTGTTAAAATACTGGATAGTTTAAAGTTGGGAAAATTAGTCTGAGGAACAAAAACAAACATTTAGCTGAAAAGTAAATTTGCAGCTACTGACAGAGTTTGGCATACAGATCACACACACCATTTACTGCCTTTTATATGGGGCTAACGCAACTTGTTTTAAAGGATGGTGCAAACTTCACACAATACTTTAGTGCTTGATGAGTTTGAAAGATAATGAAAACATTTTGCTATTAGCAACACATATGAAATATCAAAATTGCACATGCCCAAACCGAATGCTGTGATAGAAACTTCTAGTGTTTGTCTTTGTAAGCTGTACTTTGCCATGACACTAAATAAGGCACTTGCCTTGCTCACATCATGAGTTAATGGTACTGAGATGTCTCAAGATTTTTCAACCAATCAGAATTTGTTACATTTACTTGTTGGACAGATTTAAAAGACTTGAGCTGGACTACTGAATCATGAAACCCTATAGAAAAAAAAAAGTTAATATACAAAAGCAGAATCTAAAAGAGAGGAAAGTTTAGTCAGATCTCTCAGAGAAGGCTTTTTCTCCTGAGGATATTAGTAATATGCAGCACAAACACTCTGTATTCAGAGCATACATGCTTAGATTGTATAAACACCAGAAATCAAAATACTGCAATTGTCAATGTTTTTTTTCCCTATAGAGCAGTAAGGATGAGGTGATTAGTCACTAATCTAAGAGCTTTAAACTAATAATGGAAAAAACCTCATAAATATATTTTACTGAAAATCAAATTATTATTTTTTTTTTATCAGAGTACCTATACTGTGGTTTTTTTACCTCCTAAACTACCCAACATCTAAAAATTAACATTTCACAGAATATAGCCAGCGTGAAAGAATACTGTCAAATCTTTGTTTTTGCTCTCAGCATATATCACAAGCTGAATGAAAGGAGTCTTACAGAACATTAAGTGATAATCAATCTTTCAAATGAAATATAATTCCTCATATATAATTCCATTTCTGTGATCCAAGTCTCTATGAAATTCACAGGGCTTAAGAATAATTCTATTACAAACCATTTAATTTCTAGAAGGTCTTATTGGGTTCATTTCCATTACATGCTGTGGCTCTGCCCACCAAAGGATCATAAGAGCACAACTACCAAAAGTCAGAGGTAACAGGGCCAACAGCTGATCTGTCCTGGGACTTGAGAAACACAGCTTGACTTTTCCCCAAACCTGAACACAAATGAGTGGCAACAGCAGCATTAGCAACAAAAAAAAAAACCCCACACCACAACAAAAAGCTATAGCAATGCAAATGCAAGGATGTGACCTGTATTCTCAGAAAGAAGCCCCTCTTAGAAGCTAGTCATGCTTCCTCCATTGTTGTCTCATTTTTAATACTTCTGCCTTTCCAGTCTTGCTGTGCCCCAGGCCATTCACCAACCCTCCCTCTTATCCACCTGTTTTCAAACAGGACTCTGGGGAGAACAGTCACTCCTCAGGTAAGTAGTGGCTTTTCTTTACAAGCTGTCATGGCTCTCATGCACCCCTTGGAGAGTGATATTTTCTCTTCTGCTAGCTCTGTGATTTCTTTCTCCCAGAAGCAACAAGGAAAGTCACATCTTTGACTGCCATGCTACATCACCAATGGGGCTTTTCTGTCACCTGGCTCTATCTCAGCTGCATGTCTACTCATAAACACTGATTATACTCCATGAAACTTCTTGCCTCTCTTCTTTCTATTGACAAAATTTTTAGTACCTTTCTACTGCTAAGAGCTCTTTTCTTGCATCTTCACTACATCCTTTCATCACACTCTCCATTTCCAATAACTTCCTTCCTCCCGTTCTTTTGCCTTCAGAATCTCCCCCCATATCACTCTCATGTTCCTATCCCCAAGCTCTCTATTCCCTTTGACTCCTGCTGTTGGCTGCCCTTTCATGAGTCATTCTAGAAAAGTACCATGGGAAGTCAGTTCACTCGGTTTCACTGTTAGCTGAAGAAGACCCACAGAGCCAGGTTAGCACATCATTTGCAGGCAATATGCTAAGGAATGTAAATTCTTCTGCCTGGCAGAGAGCACCATCCTTCCTTTTATTTCATGTGGTGCTCAGTGGGATGCCAGTGCTTTGGAAGAGGAATGGAGCCCCATTAGAGGAAGTTTAGTAGTGTGGCCTGTAGCCATTGATACACACATCTAACATTAACAGAGATTTTCCCATGGACATGTAGAGCTAGTATTGTCTATTAATGTAGATGCATGGGAGCCCCAGTTTGATGTTTTTCTTCTTGTTTGTATTTATTAGCTGTAGAATGAATCCTCAACAGGTTTAATATCTGCCATCATAAATCCTCTAATGAGTTCACATGGTTAAAATGTAGCCTACTTGACAGATTGTATGGTTTTGATTACTAAAACACAAGATATTTTGATCAGCAGTACTGCATCCTATTCAAGCATCATTCTGCTGAGCAATTTCTTTAGTTACCAGTAAGAAACATGGGGGAAGTATGGGTGAAATAATGGGAAATATGATAAGCAGTAACATAATCACATGTTTCTTCAGTTTTAATAAAGTGACTTGACATTGAGATTAGGATGCTCTTTCCCTCCTCAGAGAATCACAAGCACTAACATTCACTCTGCAACACCATGCTTAGAAATTTTGAGCCACCTAACCTACAGTATACATTGTTCTTCACAAAGGATATAAACTTTGCAATTATTTCAACTGTCAGAACAGATGGCAAGGAACTTGCATCTCCCATTCACATTTCATTAAGAGTATACAAATACAGCTTGTTTTCTCTGAATGCTTTGCTGTGTAGCTTCTGCAGAAAGCATTTGACAACTGAACAAAGTCTTCACTGTCATATCTTAAGACAATGGCAACAGAATTATGACAGGTTCCTTCATCTACCATTTCTTTTGCTGTGCCAAAAGTCTTAATTTTTTTCAGCAGGGTATCTTTTTACTTTTTTCTTGAGATAAATGCAAATGAACACATGCAAAATGAACAGAACATGGAGAGCCACCTCAACAAAGGGAAAAGCTTCAGACAAGGTCACCTTGAATCTGAGTTGGAAAAAGAAAATAAATCCTATGCATTAATTTCACAATACATTTGAAACAGAGGCTTTCTGGCCTGCATGCATTTCAAATAGTTGTTAAAACTCTTCTCTTTTCAGACAAAAGCAGTGCTATTTAGCTTGCTATTTCTTAGGAACTTTGCAAATGTCACAAGATCCCCAATTTTTTTTTGTTTTCATTATGATCTGTATCACTTAAGAATGATGTCATGAATCCTGATCTTTGGCAGTCTAAATGCAACAGAGGCATCATACAAACTATGCCCAAAGAGCCTTTTTCTGTAGCTTAGTCAATATCATAACATGGGTGTTCCTTTTCTCAGATAATCCGACTTTATCAATAGAATTTCAGGAAGCATTTTAGAGACTACAGGATGAATCCTCAAAGTGCTCAAGCCTTGATTTCTCTTCGCTGCTCAGTGAAGCTCCTCTCCAAAGGAGCTCTAGGGAATGCTTTCTAGCATTTGCTACCTTGGTCAAGTAGGTCAAGTCACTTGACCCACAGCATTGCAGCTGCAGCCCAGAGTGAGCTTCAGCTCTTCCAGGGAACATGGGGCTAACTTGGCCATGCTGCTCACACTAAGGAAAAGATTTATTTCCTTAATAGCTGACAATCTCAGGGGCAATAATTGTGCTGCTGAGCTTACATTCTGTTGTTAAATTGTGTACTGGCTTAATTAAGACGACATACTTTCTCTTAGTTCTTCAAGTTTCACTGTAAGTAAAAGCCAGAATAAAATAACTCCCCTTGCCAAGGTAGTGGCAGTTTCATGAAGAATGGGCTGTTTTGCTGTGCTATGGTGAATACAGTTTCATTCTATGGTCTCACTGGGTAGCTGAACAATTCTGTATGACTCAGTAGAGAAGGACAGCAGAACAATAAAAATATCTTCTATTACATGTTAAGAAGCCATGAATCACATAAAAATAGGGCTACAGGAATAAGTAACAAAATAAATATTTACAAGGAGAATCTCTGCTTTTTCCTGTTATGACTGATCACAATTTCTTCAGTAATGTTCCTTTCAGAGTGATTTATTGTGGAGCAACAACAGAAAGTATTACTCATGCTTCCTTTTTAAGAACAGTTTGCAAATAATTTTCTTTTGGACTAGGTCATACTCAGCTTCTCTCACCCTCCATCAGAACAAACACTGAATTGTAAGTATTTAAGGTAAAGTTCTTTATACTATAAATAGAAAAAAAAGTTATCTTTTTTACATATTGAAGTGTATATGCTGAAAGGAATGATATGTGAGGACAATCATTACAACAGTCATATAGTAGGAAAATAAAAGAGTCTAAAGGCTGAGGAAAAAATCAAATCTCAAATCTATAACTCATAATAGTGAAGACTATACAGAAAGTATTGATCATCCCATTGATATCAGAAAAAAAATAGCAACTCACACACTAGGTCAATTCTACACAGATACAGCAAATAAGGAAATGTATCTCCCCACCACTCGTTTCTTAGTCACCCCTTGTGGCATTCAAATTAAATGTGGAAAACAAAAAATAAAAATCTTTCTTTTTAGGCAAACAGAGAACTTTCATCATGATAATGTGGCATCATGAAGTGGTCACTTACAGGAAAACTCAGAATCATACTGAAGCTTATCCTGCAAGTTGAGTTCAGCCACAAACAAAACTTCTGATTTTAGACTCAGGATTGAGTTTCAACATCTACTAAGGACTGTTTGTCTCAGGAAGTTTTAAAAGAGAATAAGAGCTTGTATGATAAAAATAATTAAAAAAAAAATAATAGTTTGATGTGCAGGGACGTTCTTCGCTAACTGTGAAAAAAACCTTTCCCTAAATTGTATGGCAAAAAAAAATACTAAGCTTCAATAAAAACCTAGCAAATATGAAGAGACGTTAGTTAAAAATCTGCCAATATCTTTCAAAATACATTAAGCCATGTTGGTGAAGAATCAATAATTGTTATTTCTCTTGCTTTCAGTTTATGGATGTTTAAAGATTTTGTCACAATGATGACACCCTAAAGCAGAAACTTTCAATAAATAAAATGTATTTCCCTAGCAGGGTTAGAACTCTCTTGGCACTTAAACATGTTAGAAACTATTTATCATTTCTAAGAATTCCTTTTGCTATTGAGTAATTGCCACTTTATAATATTCTTCCCCTGAAGTACCATCAGGAAAATCTGGAGGAGAAAAGGGGAAGGCTGATAACAGAGGCCTCGATAGTTGTTCTTTCTTACATCTTTCAGTGTCTGGGACTGAAAACCCAGATGACTTAAAAAGTGGATATAAGCAAATCACCCTTGTCTGCCAAAGAAGGGTAAGAAGGAAGGCACAGAACACCAGCCCAGGAGAAGACCAAGGGAATACTGAGGATGGTGGATGTCCTTTGTACCAAGACAAATTCCTGCACAGTGTGCAACTCCCTTTCAACTTTAGAAAACTGAATGAAATATACAATTATTGCTTCTGTGACTGTGTATCCATTTGTGTTTGGCATTATGGAGAAAAAAAACTGGCCAGAGCTCCACAGAACATATTGGTGTCCTGTAACCAAGTAATATCCTTGCTTGTATGAAAGGCAAGGGAACGGGAAGAGACCATAAACACTATGTTGAGAGGAAAAAGAAACCAAGAAAACACACCCAAAAAACCAACGTAGCTTATATTCTAAAACTACTGAGTCCTGATCAAGGAAACAGAAGTATTTGCCAGCATTTGCTATCCCCTTAACATGGGAGACATCTGCTCTGTGTATGTGACAATGGCAGGCAAACATCACTATTTAACAATTTCAGCTCTCTCCATCCATCATTTCATTCATCTGTCTACCTGTGTTATCATTATCATTCTACCTTGCTCACACACTGTAGCTCCACTAATGCAAAGAGTTTATCGTTTACCAAGTTTCAGCCCAAAAACACATTAGTGGAGATGAAGAAAATAACATTTCCATACAGAAACAATAAGCTTTTACCTATAACAACCATGGAGGAAAATTCACTTTGACAAGCTACTGCTTGAACTCAATGAGCATCTTAAAGCATCGTGTAATCAAGCCTACAGAGCACTGTCTGGTTATTAACATGCTTCTGAAGGATAGTTTGTTGTTATTTTATTTCAAAGACTTATTTCAGGACAGATTTGTCTTGTCATGCTGATGGCAATGAAGACTATCAGGATATGCCCATTACAGTTCTTTGAAATCTACTCAGGAGATCCTTCAGAAATTTGTTCAGCATTTCAAAGCAACATTTTTTAAAATTTCATCACAAAGCAAAAGCTTGCTGCTTCTCCAACCCTGCCCCCAGCATGCATTCCTGTATTAGGGGGATGGTAGATTTGAACCAAAACTGACAGTACCATTCACAAAATCTCTACATCGTGACAAGCCATTACCTGCAGTAAAGACGAGCAATAAATAGCACAGCTAAATAATAAATGTGTATAACTTTTAACCAGTTTCTCCTTTTTCTTACTAGGTGCCATCCTGTACTTGCTCAACTTCCCTCTAATTATGGTGGCACTAAAAAGGGATAAATCCACTGCATCTTGTCTCCCCACAAGGTAGGCATCTTCCTCAAGGCACTAGATTCCCAAGCAACTGAGACTGATCTGAGTTTACAGTGGCTGTGAAAGATGGGCTGAGGAGTACAGACCAAGAGAGCTACTGACTCTTAAGTCCTTGCATTGCAACAAGGATTTTCTCTCACTACAACTTCAGAAAATAGTTGCTCTTTACACATCTGAGAAGAGATCCTGTCTTCACAACCAGACACAAGCTTTAATTTTGTTTCCTGATGCCTCAGTCTGACATGCCTGAAAGAATTACATTAGATCACGTTCTTTGATTCAGACTCAATTTCATTTCCACCAGAATGCCAATAAAGTGCTACTTTCAAACATTTCATTAGAAGAGCTAACATCCAAAGTTTATAGCTCCTGCCTATGTAGAACACTTTGGGATGCCATTTATCTGAAAGACAATCTACAGAGAGGGTTAAGTTCTTTCTATTTCATGTTTTCCAAGAAGGCAATATCATTCCAGAGGCAGGGTTGCTTTGGAGGTTAATTATGTATTCCTGCTGCAGATTTAAAAACAGCAACATTTAAGATTACAGCAGCAGAGACAAGCACAACTAGGATGAAGGGTCTGTCAATGTTTTATGATAAAACATTATCTGCACAGGTTACAGCATGGTCTGGGCAAAGCACTGTGGTGTGGAAGAGGACAAGTCAGAGCTAGGAGAAAAAAATTGACAGCTATTAAAGAAGTAACCCTATCTGAGTATCTTTCAAAGAACAAATCCTATACCAAAAGCACTGCTTTACATTTGTTTTGCTGCTTTCCTTGAGAAAGATACTCTAATTCTGCATGGAGTTTAAGCACATAAATGATCTAATTTCTCACTACGTGATTAAATTGGATGTCCAGCCACAATCACAATTTTTAGAAGAGCCTCATTTGATCACATTAAAAAAAAAAAAAATCCAGGTGTGAGCTTCTGATCTAGTCTGAACTGAAAGCCTGAACTCTGATTACTTTGTAAAGATGACTAAGGAGGGGATAAGGCTTTAAGCCCAGGAGAAGCAAAAAAAAAATCCTTAGCTGGAGAGGGAGTGGAGATGTACCTGGAGCTGAGACAGAAATCAAATCCTCTGACTTTCCCTTGACTTTGAAAAGCCCACTTCTGGAAATAAATTTATGTCTTGGCTCCAGAGGATATTAGGTCAAAGTTGAAACTACACAGCTACTTTATTTACTTTGGACACAAATATTCAGAAATACAATAAACCAAAGCTTCCGAATACTTCGGCTGTTAAAAAATAATTGCTCCCTGGAAGCTTAAAACCTTCCTCCTTCACACATTGCAGGAGTGAGAACTAACAATCTGATGTTTCAGCAAGCTGATCACTTTGACTTTTATTGTACATTCCTCCCTCCCTAAAAAAAAAATAAAAATAAAATCATTTAGCTTAAAATGTCTTCTAGGGTGTACAAAGAAATCTACCTATTTTCTCTCAAAAGCAAAAGATTCACTTTATTCCACTGTGCAGAGAGGAGAAAAGTTCAGAAAACTCCACTTCCGTGGGTCAAATGTCAGCTCTCTTTGGATTTTCTTCTCTTGCTTTAAGTTCTCCAAACAGTGATCAATATTTGCTGTAAAACCTAGTCCAGAGCAGGTGAGTTGAAGATGGAGTTTCATTAATTAAATCCCTCTGTGTCCTTCCTGCTTATTTGTTCAGATGAAATCTGTGAGGTTAGCTGAGCCTTGTGTTTTGTGTGTTTGTTTTAAGGATCACGTAACTTTGTGCACAGAAATAGGAATGACATTCCTAATTAGCACAGCAAGTAATCACATTAAGTTAGAACATGCCTCTTATTCATCTGTTTACAGCTGATTTTTGCTAACCCAGTTCGAACAGTGGCATAAATGATCAGGAAACTCTTCAAGGTTCAGAGGGGATAAAGCTTGGGACAGTGCACTTGATCAATGTCACCATGAGTGTCAAGAGATAGTCATTATTGCCCTGTAGATTTATTGCTTAGGTCACAGCAAATTACTCTCTTCTCAAGCTTTTTCCTGGCTATGTTTTTAATCTGTACTCTTCTCATTCTACTGCCCCTCTGCTATTTTGCAGATTGATTGTGGACTCACACAGGGGACAAGGGAGTCTCTTTGGTCAATGGAAAGCCTGAAATTTTGACAAAGCATCTACCAGAAATCAGGAGAAAGGAATCTTCTATCCCATGAAATTATTCTGCATTCTCCATGGGAACACAAACTCATACCTAAAGATAAAGGGAAGAGTCATTTGTTTTGCTTGCACTGGTTCAGTGGCACAGATGTGATTATTTTCAGGTGATAAAGCCTTTCTCTGACACAGCAATTTAAAAAAAAAAAATTTTACTTACATAAGCACAGTACCACATTGCCCAGAAAAAGCATCCAGTAAAGCGCAAGACAAAAAGATTTTTAAAAGCATTTGTACCAAAATACCACTAAAACATACACTTCCAAGGCATATCTTCAAGTAGTTCAGAGGAAAAGATTGCACACTGTTGCATTAAAAAGCAGTCATCTCTTCACAAAAGCCTACTGCTACTTCTGCACTGCAAAGTCCAGGCTCAAGAAAAAACTTGTTTTCAGGTTCAAAAAAACAAGCCTCTCACTACCTCTCTTTACTTTTAGAATATACATGTAGATATTCATGGAAAGAATAATTCTGGAGAGTATTGCAATAGTAAGAGAGAGCGATCTTTGCAAAACAAAGGCATGTTTTCTCAAACCTTAAGGGAACAGAATACATAGAACGTGCTGAAGTGAAGTTTTGATATTATTCATTTTGTGAATATTCTACAGTTATTCAAATGAATAAATCCTATGGCATTTCCCCATCAACACCTGGGAGCATTCATACAGTCCTGCCTATAAATGTCCAACTTAACCTGCAACACAACTGTTGACATGTTCCAGCTTCTCTGCTCGAGATGAGATTGTACAAAATCTCTACTGAATTTGGTGGGAGAAACAAAGGCCTATTAGGGGGAAAAAAAGAAAAAAGATGAAGAAAAAAGATGAAGGAAAAAAAAGATGAAATATTGAAGTGTCAGTTTAAGGAACAGATTAAAGGACAGAAAGAGGTGCTTAAAGGCAGACAGCCTGTGCTCTGAAACACAAGCAGTAACATCACCAGTCAGGCTTTTAAACACCATGGGGTCTAGAATAGTGGACCTGTATTTCTGACACTGCCAGTGATGTGCTCTAAATATACCACCAGAAGCTTTTCACCTTGTAGGAAAGTCTTCACACAGGCAGACAAATGTAAAGAAACCTCTTAAGAATATTGAACCCTGTAACTGCCATCATGAGAACAACAAACTTAGCCCGTATTTCAGGATTTTTTTTGTACCAAGTTATGATGAACATCAAGTTTTTCCAGATGTTTTGCTTTGTTTGTTTCTTTCCAAAGTTTTGAGGTTTACGACTTGTTTCCAATGCAGTTTATGAAGATACTGTAAACAGAAAAACTCTACAACACAACCTTTCAGAATCACTACAACGTCTTTTCTCCAAAGAGCAACTTGTATGTACAAAATGTGAAATTTTATGTATTCATTCAAGTCAAGCAGTAACAGAAAGCCAAGCATAGACAATGGGAGACAAACTCAAATTCTACAGGCAAGACAAAAGCTCCATAATCTCACAATTGCCTCTGTAGGCTTATAATATAGAAGTATATTTTATAAATACATTACTCACACTGCAAGTAGGAGGAATTTCATCTTCATTATACAGTCAAAATATTAATATCACCCACCTGCGCATTTCTTAGGGTGCTACCTCTCCCATCAGCATAATCAGACAGTGGTGCTGAGCACCAGAGCTCAGCCCTGTTCTCCAAGCCCTGCTCTGCATGCCCATCTGCCTCACCTCTGATTTCAGAGCAGCCTGTGCAGTGGAATAAGGGAAGGGCATCAGGTTGTATGGTATGGATATCATCGTTTCCCACTCACAGGTATGTCACGGGAAAGGGATCAAACACAGTCGATAATACAAAGGGTGTGCAAGGCAAGAGAAACTAAATATTGGGAAAAAATCTCAAGGATTCTATACTGTTACATTAAAACTAGTATGTCAAGTTTGCTTGAAGGGAGGTTTTACAAACACGCAGTGGAACTAGATTCATTAAAAAATGACAATATTTCATCTGCTCAGAAGCTGTGGTGTGCCATACTTGTAATTCACTGGTGACTTGTAGTGACTCTTCAGTCAGACTGAATTAATATACAAACTGCTTAACTTTTGGGGAGAATTTGGCAGAGGTTTATAACTCACTGAAGTAAAATCCAATGCAAAAGCAGAAGTAGTAGATTGATTTAAAATGTGAATAAAGTGTAAATTATCATGAAACAAATCTAAGCCTAGAAGTTTTAATAGTGTCCTGCTGATGTTGAGGAATAAACATGTAATGTATAATATTATGCATTATGTTAATATAATATTATGCATTTATAGGCAGGTTGACTGTGTTACTAAATGCATAATGCTAATTTTAAGGCACACATATGTTGACAATCACCAAACTACACAAAAGCACAGTAGGAATTCTCTGCTATTCTAATATATGGTAAAATATGATGGAGTTATTTGAATTGCACAGGAGACTGGGGAGTAATAAAACGGACTTGCAACTAGATTGTATAATGAAGTCCATGGAGGGTAGATGTGCAGAAAACGATATTAACATTTTAGAAAATAAATAAATAATTAGGGAACAAGACCTTAATTTGAGCAATAGCTTTCAGATTTTAAAATATATCTTACTTTATTATATGAGTCAACTTTTCTAAAGAGCTTCAATAGAAATTTGAAAATGACATCTCTGATAAGGAGAAAGTTTACTTCTTTTTAGCAATGTGTGATGTTAGATAGAAAATAAGAATAATGAAATAATAATGCTAATTAAATATAATGAAATAAAATAAGACATTAGAAGTAAAAGAGAAGAATTTAATTTCATACTGCTTTTTATGATTGCACAGCATCCCATGCTATTGGTCATTGCAATGTTTCTATATATGCTAAGGAGTTAATGGATTTATAATCATCAGAGTAGGAAGATTCTGGCACAGCTTCCTGTCAGAATTAGAGGGGACATGAAACCCAAAGAAGTATTTACAAGCAATAATAATATTTTTATGAATAAGATTACTTCATACGGTGGGGAAATTAACAACTTTGCAGAAGGTTGCTTTTGGTACAACATGCCCAAGTTAGTTTTCCCCCTCTCTGACTCCAGTTTTACAAAAGCTTATTATACCCATCTTACTAATTTACCTAAGCAGATAGCAAAACAGATCATGAAAAGAAAGAAAAGGCTACTATCAGTGCACACACCTGCACACCAAGCAACCCACAAGCCATCTGCATTTCTGAAATGGCACCTCCATTGTTAGGTATACCTGGAAGCAGGATCCAGAACAAAGTTCTACACAAACAATGTAATTTGAGCAGCACAAGTGACAATACTCCCACCATGAACTGGAAAGCCTTGGAGCTTAAAATCCACAGCTGGGATTTGTTTTGATACATTATCAAGAGAAAGACAAACTTCACAGAACTCGATGAAAAATAACCACAGGGTTTGCAGCATATTTTCATTGCAGACAGCTTAAATACATAATTATCTCTTCAATTTATTTCCTAAGCTCATTCTATTGTGATACCAACGCCCCTTAAAACAAACAAACAAAAACAACGACAAAAACTCCCCAAAAAACTGAAGGAAGATATGAAAGACACTATTAGTGTTCTTTCTCTCCCAAAAACTCACAGTTTCGATCCCAGTCAGCAGAGCACTGCACCTTTCCAAGGGAAGTACTTGTAGAGACAGCAAGAGGGACCACAAGCCCCTTCAGGCATATTGACCAAATTATCCAGGTTCTCCTAATCACTTCTAATGCAACACAGTCCTTCTTTATAATCCAATAATCACAAACTAGCCCTGAATATTATGTATTTCAGCCCATCCAGAATACTTCCAGGTGACTTCATTAAGGAGACATCATTAAATAGCACTTTAATTACCAGCCTGATTAAGACAACAGTATGCCTGGCTTTCAAGCCATAGAATTGTAAATAAAAGCAAAGAAAGAGCAGTGAGAAGGCTTGCAGACTCTTCTGTTCTCAGCCCATTAATCACAGTCTTATGTTAGGGACTCAAAATTTGGCAGTACTATAACTTCAATAAAGCTTAAGAAAAAAATATAACTGTTTATTTTTTAGAATGTATAGATATGCCTTCAGCTATACTTCAGAAATGGTTTAGAATTCATTTCTAAGCCAGAAAGTGTAACAATACATCTTATTATTAAATGTGAAGCACAGGGGCTCTGCTGCCAAATAAATCTCTAGTAGTACAAAGTCCTTCAGGACTGTCTTCAGTTCCACCCCTAAGTTTTTTCCATCGCATGCTGCCTGAGGCCCAGTTCCTGCAGTGACTTAACACACCTCCAGAGCCTATTTCCACCACCTCCTCCCTTCTGCTCCTATTGTTTGGTTATTTGTGAAATCATTTTTGTCAAGATAATTGGACTTTCCAGAGCTTGATGCACCAATTTAAGGTGAAAGGGACATATTACTTTCTCACACAGAGCCAGTGAATCAATTTCCCTCCTGGCAGCCTCCCTCTAATAAAAATATTTTTCTCTCTTTTTACTTAAAAGCTCATAAATACCTCTTTGGTAGAGAATCTCTCTAACCTTTGAGCCTCACTGCTGCACCTTTGTGAATGACAAAATGAACTCACTAAAGGTATGGAGTTTGGAAAGATGAATTGTGTATTTAAACAAGCTTGCCTTCAGCACTCCTTTCCCTGGTCTGCCTTCTTCAGAGCTTACCCATTGCTCTGGCATCTGTACCCCTTCCCTGTGCCCAGAGCATTTGTCAATGGAGGTGAAAACACCAGGCACAAAATATTTTTCTTCGTCATAAACAGAGAACAAATACAGACAAATATCTGCTAATGACAATGTGTATTATTTTCTGCTTCTTGGCTGTTGGAAAATTTGTGATCAATGTTACTAGAACTGGGTGGATATCTGGAAAAGCAAAACAATTCCATTATACCTATTACACTGCAGGATGTCCTGGTGAAAAGCTAGTGAACAGATTGAACACATTTCTTCCACCTATTTTTTTTTTTTCTCTTGATACCTTCATTTCAGAGTTATTATGATAGAAGTGTAACATGCTCATCTTTTTTTTTTCTTCTTTTTTCTTCTTTTTTTTTTTTTTTTTTTTTTAAGATATTACAATATTTCAACAGTGGTAAACTCATTCAGCATTAATTTTGGACTTTGACCTAAAAAAACACCAAAACTATTTTCTGAGTTGACTAAAGAAATTTTTCATTTTTCATAAGGTGAAGGTAGGGCAAGAGCAAGAGAATAGCTGTGGATTACAAGGAACTCATGTCTTGAAGTCTGCTAAAGTAAACCCCAAAGTAGACACATAGTTTCCTGGAGATTTAATCACCAAAATACACTTCTGACCCTTCTTCATCCTTCTTCCTAAAAGTCCATATTTGTGCACAGAGATACATACAAATCTGTCTTGCCTCACATTGTCAAGTGCCACAGATTCCACTGTGAAAATGTCACCTCCTTAGCTGACATCACATGGATTCCAGTTTTAAGCTTTAGAAGATTTTTCATTCTTAAGAATTCCCTTGGAGATTTCCAAAACTAAGTCCAGAGAAACTTGTGCATACTATGAAGTTAGTCCTTCCTTTTGAGAGTGAGGGTGGTGGACTGGAGATCTCCAGAGGTGCCTTCTGACCTGAATGCCTTTATGTTCTGTCCCTGCCATGGATGTCCAAGGGGAGTTTCCAACACAAGCAACAGGCACCATGTGGCACTGACTGCATTTCAATCAATGTTCCAAAATAAATTAGTATTTGTTAAGTAATTGCAACTGGACCTGTGTATTACCTGGGAATTGCTGGCTAAGAATTTGCACTGAAAGTGATGCTTCTCATTTTTGTAAAGGCTAAGTAATCCTCACTTCTAGCTGGAATTATTAATAAATAATTCTGTAAGTAACTATATCATTAGTCTGTAATAAGCTACTAATAGATCACTTTACCTGCACTTTCTTTACTGCACTGCCAAACCAGGCAAATCAACCACTAATAAAGTTTTTCTCTCCTAGATGGTTGCTTTTGAACATACACACAAGCAGATGTATATCTTTATTTTGGCTTGCCAATATCAAGCACTTATTTTTTCAATGTGTCTCATCATGTTGCTAGAGCAATAAATAATTTATTCAGAAGATTTGTCCAAGCAGGGTGTTGTTTTTTGTTTATTTGCTTGTTTTTCCACAAATAGAGATACATTCCCATATAAAAACAAGTTCTACTCATTCTATTCCCCTAGGTGGTCATTTTTATAAGAAAGTTTGTCTTTGGTGATAAGGCCTTGCCTCAAAGTCTCCACCTTCCCTTCACTGATTAAAATCTAGTGTTGCAATTAAGTACAGGGTTGGGTTTTTTTGTACAAGAATGTAAAATTTTCAGTAATGCTCTGCAGTGTCCTTTTCTGCAGCAGTCGAGCAAAGGACTCTAGCTGCCATCAACGTGGCTTACTGGTACCTATACACCTATACCTATAGGTACACCTGTACCTATACCTACACACTGAACTTTTAGGTCCAGTAATTAGATGTTTGACTTACCAGAGTTCATAGCTTAAAACTGAGACAAACTCCTCATGCATGAAACTTCTCTAGAAATGACAGGACTAAGTAAAGCTGTTTCTTTGCATGCCACAGTCTTCCAGAAAACTGCATTTTTGTCTGCCAAAACTATTATAATCTTTGATGATTCTCAGACAGAGATGTTTCTTGAGATACTCCTTACTGCACTGACTGTTTTTTTTTTTTCTGTTATTGATGTGGGGAAAACGATCCTTCATTCTTTTTTTTTTTTTTTAAAGATCTATAACTTGATGGTGAGTAGCTCTAAATACTTGCTGGAACAGTGCCACAAGTAGCTGAGGATTGCTACTGACATAAAAGCCCACAAATAACTTGTTTAAACAAGAACAAGTTGTACAATTAGCAAAGAGAAGTTGCACAGTGTTTCATGAGATTTTTCCCTCAAATAGATCCAAAGACAAGGACAAAAAGTACACTTGGTAGCAGAGAGGTATCGTTAAAATGAAGATGAAAAAAGAATTAAGATAACACCTAAATTTAAGTTAATTATGGTATCCTCTTCTCGTGCAACCAGATAACTGCCATTCAGGTCTCCTGCATCACCAAGAAAGGTGGAGATGATGGGCAGCAGCCACAGAAAGTCATTCTAAGCTCATGTGCCAAAAAAAAAATAAAATAAAACAGAAGCCCCAAATAAACCGAGACGAAGCCATTAACCCCACTAATATTCAGTTTTTATTTACACTACGCAGATGTCAAGGGTTTAATAACCATTTTACCAGTATGGATTTGCAGTCCTTTTGTAAGTCTGTGTCACAGCCTTAATGCTAAGTAGATGTACAGGTTCAGAGTGTTAATTATTCATTCAGCAAAAACAGAAATAAAACCTAATTTGTAATGAGGCTCATCATTGCTGTCAGCGACCTTTTCTGGTTTAATTACAAGTCCTTGCTTTGGCTTCTTCATGAAGTTTCTTCTATATTTTTTCATCTAGTTAACTCCAAGGTCTTTAAAATATTTGCTGTCTTAAATAGTTTAAGCTAAAAAAACCCAATCTTCTTCACAACAAAAGATTCTAACTCCTATTCCTTCCTTGTATTTTCTAAAGAAATGGAAAACAGATCATTGGCCCTTTTACCTCTGAAAGTGCAATGCTGTTTGGCCCCTGCTGAAACTCCTTTTCTCTAAGTAGAAGGTTTAAAGCTCAACAAGACTAATTTAGAGCAGAAAAGGATCAAGATATTAAACTATTAGAATTTTTTTCTATGTTCTGTCCGTTATTTTCCACATCCACTCTGTATCACATATGCTACATAACTGTCAAATCTCCTGATTTTTGCAGGGAAACACTTTTTAATATTTCTGGGTTCTTTATAGATATCGAAGCATATTGAAACAGATACAAAACCAAAACCACTGAATGATCAGAAAATTTCCTCTATGTTGTTATGCTTTTTATGAAAAAATAAAACCAAATAATCAAAATCTCATAAAAGTGTCTTAAGTATGAGAAAATTAGATAATTGAAAGGGACTTGATAAATACTTCTAAAGGTGCTCAAAAATATTTTTTTTTCCTAAAATTTGTGTGAGTTTTTCATCTTTTGAGAAGAAAAAAAGTTCCATTTTGGAAACAAATACCAACAGTTTTTCAACACTAACCAGTTTTTTAAAAGTAAATAATGTGATATGTTAAAAATCTAAGCACCAAGTAATACCATAGCATGCCTGACTAAATCTATGACATTAAAAACCTTTACATTAATTCACAAAATTAACTGTAAATGTTTGCCCGGATAAGACCTTGGATAATATAATACATCTATTTTAATATCTCCTTTTTCATAATAAACTGACTGTGAAATCTCAACATAATAGCCATTGGCCAGAAGTACTGCTGTGAACCTGAAGTGATCAATGTGTACATTATGATTAAGAGCAAATGATAAAAATAACATAGTTTTAAAGCCAGCAGTCCCACTTAAATTGCTTCTAGTATCATTTCAGGTCTTCACACCTTAAAATTATTGTATGAGATCTTAATAGGAATATGAAAAAATATTATTTATTGGCGCTTGATGTTAAGTAAAAAATATTACAGTAACTAAACCACTCTGGCTGTGAGTATTCATTGGAATGATACATCTCATTGATCAGCCAGTTTACAATACAATCCAAAGTTATTTTTTCTCTTTAAAGCAAAATGACTGTAAAACCAAAACTGCCTTATTTCCTCCAAATCCTGGATTAAGTAAACACCTAGATCAAAAAATCCCATCTCTGTCATTCTGTCATGGTTGTTTTACGTTCTCTGATGGTATTTGAAGATCTTTCTTCATTCTTTTCCAAGTTTGTAATTAGTTTTTTAGCCATTAGAGGCTTCTGACTTTGTGAGAGCTGCTCAGCAATTAGTGGCAGGCTTGCTGTCAACTCCCGTGCCAAGGCAGCAGGGAGAGCTGCACCCCCACCTGCAGAACCTGTCCAGTAACCTCCCCAGGCAGCAGCACAGGGACAGGGGGGCAGTCAGGTGTGGTATGACTGGGGCTGGCTTTGGGAAGGCATTCTCATAGTCCCTGGACATGTGAAATATGATGATTGGCATCACTAGAATATGGTTACTGACTTGCCTGATCTCACACACAGCCTTGTATCTCTAAGGGAAGTGTTTTGTTTTTACTTAGCATGAAGATTCTGGTCACTACGTAGCATTTGTCACATCAGTTATTAGTGTCATATTATTTGGTTTGTCAACGGGGAGGTAAAAATTATTTCACTGGCTATGGATTTAATATTTTGATAATGTACTTGAGTTACTAATGTTTCCATAGAGTTGAGGAAAGAGGCAATATCAGTCAGCTGAAATGGAAGTTACAGAACCTAATAACCTCATATTTTACCAGAATGATGTCAGATTTTTACACACTGAATTTTCCTCTTCTTCCTGCTAAGCAGCCTAAATGTGAACCATTCTTTCTTTTTGGTTGGTTGTTTTTTTTTTGGTTGGTTGGTGTTTTTTTGCTGTACATCAAGGATAAATATATAATGTTTTCGATGCCAGAGCTGTAGAGGACATAAGAAACTACCAGCAGACACAGGAAGCACTCGACATTGTGTGAGAGCAGGTATATCCTAGTTTGGTCCTGCATTAATATGTACTGGTACAGAGCAAGAGCCACAGAATGCAACAGGAAAAAATAGGCTGAACTCTTTACTGTAAAGGCACCTAACATTATTAAAAGAAAGCATGACCTGGAACATGTATCACAGTAGTTCAAACATTCATTTTCCAAAGATGTAACCATTTAAATCCAGTTTTGAATAGTATTATGATAAGCCAGGGGCAGATTAAAGAAGTTTGAATTGCCAGCCACTCTCATGGAGAACTCAAAAAGGAAATCTTACCCACACATGTGGGTACATGTGCCCAAGAGCTGCTTCACAGTCCAGTCTCCTGCACGGAGCAGCTTCTCAGCAGGTAAAGCCAGAATAACAGAAACTGACCACAGAGCACAACAAATGCACCAGGCATCACTTTCAGAAGTACCAAATCCTGCTTCACTTTTCTGAAGTAACCAGTGACTTTCCAGTGTAATCTCCCTGACCTCCTAATTGATTAGGAATCATAAAAAGTGGATGCACTGTTAGCCTTGCTCATATATTTGCTGTAAGCAAAATCAAAATGGTTAAAAAATATCTACCTTCAAAACCAGAATGATAGAGTACATGTCTGGAGACATTTGAAAAAAAAAAAAAAAAAGCCCAGGCTCTCACAAATATTTGCTAATAATGCCAATGGCTTTGTGCTCCCCTGGTGAGCTTCAAAAACACAAGTAAACTCAGAACATCAGCAGCCTGAGCTAAACTAAATCAATACTGGTAAATATTCTCAGAAGGTTACTTTCCTATTGCCAATACCAGAAAAAAACCCAACATACATTTGACAAAAAGGCAAGAAAAAGCAAGCAAAATGGCATTGTTATCCAACTGTATTCCCACTTAAAACACTGAGGATATAGTGCTCAGTGTTTCAGACATAGGAGGTGGAACCACAAGCGACACTGGTTCCAGCTTTGTTTCTTGCCTGCAGCAAGGCAACTGCTTCTCCAAACATGGAAACTGAGGCATCGGGCGGAGGGACTGGCATCCTTCCGAGCCCCATTCTGCATGGATTCAGCTGGTTTAATCCACTCAGCACAGGAAAGCCAAGATGCCTGGATAGACTTTTTCTTCCATGCCTGAGAAAGGGACAATGGACAAAACCAGCTGCTTGCAGGTGAATTTGTGTGGCAGTTGCTTGGCAACTCACAGCAGGAAAGAATTTAAATCCAGCATTAGCAGCTCATTTTAGAGAAGATGAAACTATGCCAGGAGTTTTTATCTCTGAGAACAATGGAAAATAACTTCTTTGTAAAAACAGTACGTGAAGAATATATCTAAAGCATACGTCTTTCCAAGATTAGCCATAATGGGACTTAACATATGCAACAGAATATGAAAATCAAACACCAATATGAACTCCATGACATTTGAGTACAGGTTCAGAATCCCCAAGTCAAGCAAATAAGGTATTCTTCAAATATCACATAATTTTTTTAATTAAAAACACCAGTGTAACCAAAGGAGGAAAAAGGCTATTGATAAGACAAAGGTGGGCTGTGGTCGGGTTCAAGTCTTCAGAGCAGACTCTCTCCCACACTGATGTTAGCAGGCAGCAAATAAGTGCAAATCACTCTTCTTTTCACTCCAAAAGGCTATATAGAATCATTAGCTGTAGATGGACTGAACTAGAGATGCTAAATATTTTCATCAATAATATTTTAAGTAAGAACTGTTATTTTAAGTAACAACTTCTGAGGAAAAAAAACAACCAAACAAACCAAAAACAAAACACTAAAAACTTTGGGTTTTTTTCTTTTTTTTTTTGGTCATTGGTCATACCAATGACACACCAAAAGGAATAGAATAAATGAAATGTTTCATTTCAGGGCTGTTTTAAACCAATTCAGAGTATTTCTTTTCACTGAATTGGTCTGGACAGCTTTGTTTTCAATCTGCTTTAATTGAAAATATGAAAATTAAATTACCTTTTTTTTCTCATAAATAATTCCAAATTGCAAGTCCACAAAAGAGTAGAAGATTTAGCTTTGCTTGTTCTGACTATGTACAAAACAAATATTTCTATGATGTAAATGTCAAGTTTCATTTAAAACAAAATATATCCTGAACAGCTGAAAAAACATTACAAAAATTTCAAAGTAGCGGACTCATGATTTTAGTTTTCTCCTAACTCATCATTGATTTTCTGTATAGCTTTTGACATATTACAAAGGACTGAACTTTAAACTGCAACTTTAAGGCACTGTCATTAGGGATGCAAAATTTAAATTTTAACCAGAGTGGCTGGTTAGTCACCAGCTCTCAACCTGGACCTTCTCCCCCTGCCAAGTTTCATAAATTCTATATGTCATTGAAAAGTGACAAGCTCCTCAGCAGCTGCTTATTTTAGTCTACTGAGTAAATGCTGTGCTTTAGTTTACCCATTGGGATTCTGAGGTGTAATTAGCAATAAATTATCAGCAAACAAAAGATGCTGTATAAATGCAAATCAATTAATAAAAATAACTCCCATTGACCCTTCTTTGAACCAAGATACATCCTTCATGAAGAGCACCTTTTAGAAATATGAGGCTAGATAGTGTAACAGTTGACATTAATTTGTCTGGCACTAGAATGAAATGTCATCTACCCCATTCAAATGAGGTTTTTTTATTTTGTTTGGGTTTTTTTTGTTTTGTTTTTTCATTTTAAACTCATAGGCCTTATATCATATTCAGTAGTTCATTGTTTTCTGAAGAAGGGAAGCAAATTAATGTCTTGAAAAAAGTGCAAATTACATACCTGGTTCTGGTGTTGCAGCAGCTGGGAAGAGAGCCCCACTAGGAACAAGTTTCCAATATTTTCAGAATTCTAGGAAGAAAAATGATAGATAATTTGTTTTGCAAAATAAAGCTGAAAGACAATATAAAAGCCAAGAGAAAAAGGAACAAATAGATTTATTTGTATTTTTAAATGTGATATGAAGCAGTAACCTTTTTCTAAACTCAGCAAAATCTTGAGATTATAAATACATTAGTCCAGTAAGAATTTACCAAATAATTTTTTTTTTATACACCTTTGATATAACCAAACAGGTCTCCCCTGTTTAGTTTTTGAGAGGTCCAAGACAGTACTTCAATTTCAACAAGTTTCACATCCTTCACTTTAAATGAATAAATAAATAGTAAACTATCTGCCTTTAAAATGTGTTTCTTTATATTTATCTGTCCAAAGGCAGCAGCAGTGCAGGACTCCCTCTGTTGGCAGAGCAGGACAGACCTGCTGCTACCATGGCTCTGGGCAAAGAGCTGTCCTGCAGTAAAGGCAGCACAACTACGAGGTAAATGGCCTCTCACTGGTCTCCCCCCAGATGTCTTTATCACCTTTGTTAAAATATCATGGAAAGTCTGAGGATAATCCAGACAACAAAGCAGCCCACAGGCAGCCTCCAGGAAGCTGCTGGAAATATGAATGCTGCTTTAAATCAGAAAGATGCTGGGGGTGCTCCTATTGATGTTAAAAGCTGTTTTAACCTCTGGACCAGCACAGAATCTCCTCTGCTCCTTAACACCAAAGACTTCTAGGTACATTCTGGGAACAACCTAATAGCATAACCACAATTAATCATACTCATATGTGTCTGTAACTATTAAATTAAGAATAATTACATGAAGAATGATGTCAGTAGATTTGGGTTACTGAGGAAATGACTCCCAACAATGCTGATGTGGCAGAGATGTAATTTTTGTTTTGCTCAATCAAAAACATTTCAGATCTTTACATTTCTGGGAGGCTGATCTCAGGGAAAATACCAAAATCATTGGTACGATGACAAGAGATTGTGGATTTTACATACATAGTCATGGTTACTGGGATAATTTAGTTTGATGGCAACACTTGGCAGGGAGATGTTTTCAAGAGAGCAAAAGAACAACATTTTACTACTTCCATTTTTAAGATCACTCTGCAAAAGGCTTGTAAAAAGTACTTGTCTCTGTGGTTCTTGAAAATATGCTGAAGTAGAATCATGACAAACTAAAACCTAGGTTAATGCATAGTGAGGGATGCATAGCTGAGACAACAGAACATGGCCAGGACTTGATATTCTCAAACAGGACATTGGACTTACAGTGGAAAACAAACTACCAAAGTTCTTATTACAGACTTGTAAACATACCAATAGCTTGGGAAATTAAGCTACTAGTAAGTATTAACAGATCAATTCCTTGGAAGATAATTAAAAGAACTGGCCACCTTAATCTCATACTTTTACCACTGGTTACCAAAATATTTGTTTGTGAAGAGATGCTTTGTTCTCTAATTAATTTGGCTGTTTGGACACATTATGTAATTTTTTTTACAGGAGCCCATTGGCATTTATTTAGTAAATCCCAATTTTATGAGCTTTACACCTATTGTAGCTAAAACTTTTGGCCAAAGAGCATACTTCTGGAAGAAAAACATTTTAAGAAATGCAAAAAAAGAAGGAATCTTTCTTATTCATGTCTACATTGAGAGGACATACAAGAAGTTATGTGTTTCTAGGACTATCACTATTTATAAGAGATACCTGAACAAAGGAAAGATTTGTTAACTCTTTTGGTTAATTTTGAACTTCTTTTCCACAGTACAGAAACATTTAGAACTCATTTACATCACTAGCTCACTATCATTGAAAAAAATCAGGAATTTTTATTTTAAAATCAATCTCTATTCAGAAGTGAATTTTGGGATCCTCTGTTATTTTTCAAAGGCACCTCTGTATCAGCTTTCTGAGGCCATCTGAGAAAATTTACTATACTTGACAATGACTGAAATCTGAAAAATAACCCAACTCTAAAACAGGAAAAGATTTATCACTCTATTATATTGATTTTTTTTTTTTAATGATGTTCTCACTACACAAAGATTTACAGTATAATCCAGTATTATTGCAAACTAAAATCCATAAGGTCAATAGCAAAGTCTAAAAATTTGCCTTTAAACATATATCCATGATATGGGAAATAGCTGCACTAGAGTGAGATTATAAGTATATATAAACACTCAAGTATATACTTAGGTAGGCTCATGTATTATACAGTGTCTTTCTGAAAAAGTTTTGTACCTATTTGGCTTTCATTTTTTTCACTTTTTTCTTCACTGAAGGCACAGCACCACTGGTATGGACTGAAGAAGAGCGTCTCCTATCTTGCTGTAGAATTTTACTTCTGAAGCATTTTGTATTATTTGTAATGTGTGACCACAGAGAAAGTAAGGTCTCAAGTAAGCTTTAAACTTAGTAGTCTTTCTTGTATTGAAAACATTATTTTGTACTTTGTGTTCTGGAAGAAGTAGTAATTATTATTGAATCTCAGGAAGAATAATCTAAAGGATGCATCCAAGAGAGTGAGATGGCAAGTTGGTGATAAGAGACATTTCAACAAAGATGTGCCTGGAGACTGCTCTCCCATTGGAGCCCTAAGCCTTAGAAGGAGTTTTCTTCCAAGTATCTCAGAGCTCTTGTTAAATCAAGAACTTTTTAAATCAAGCCCTGGACAGAAATCACTGTTCGAGTGAAGCTGTCAGGTGCTAGACCGGAAATCTGTGATTGCATTGCTAGTATTCATTTTCCCCAGAATGACATTTAACATTTTCTGGTACTATAGCCTTATGGACCAAATTGTAATGACTGGAAATGCCACTAGTCTGTGCTTCAACCTGTCATGTAATCGGATGGCAGAAATATCAGAGGTCCCAGGGACATGTTTCTAACTCAGATATCACAGAAATACTAAATTCCACAGTGTAAACCAGTAGATTCAAATTGCTTAAATTCAAATTTCCAGTAAGCAGAGCAGAAGCAATTTTCTATCCCTGAATTTTCAAGTGAAATAGAAGCACTTGACACAGAGGGAGTCAGTCAAGCCCACGGACAACTTGTCCTGCAGTTTAGAAGTACATTGCCATTGTATAACAAACATCATGTTCTTACGCAGTACTCTGCATTCCTTGAGAGATGCATGGCAGGGGTCAGGTACAAATCTTTGCCTTATGCCAAAAAGGGGGTTCTTGGACAATGTGTTCAGCACCCAGTGCAGCTTTATTCATGTGCAGTAAAGTGTTTTTTGTGGATTAATAACCTCCAGCACTTTCACGCTGCATATTCAAGAGGTCACAGTTTAGCTCAGTCTTCTAATTAGAAGATATGAAATACCATCCTCTAACAGTTGCTTTGTTATGTTCTCTCATTTTTCTTAGAGGCAAAAAGAAATATGGGCATTTGGGGGAGTAAAAGACAAAAAGTGAGTAAAACAAGAACCTCACAGATTGAAGTATCCACCCCAGAGACCAGTGCAGGACATCTGAGTTAGGTACAGAGACAGCTAACATGAGCTGGAGAAACCCTTAGCTGGTGGAAGTGCAGCATCAGAGACTGTAGGAATCACAGGTATCTCCAGGTCTGAAAGCTGACCCAAGATCCCAGAGGCAAAGTTGCAGTCTTGGCTCTACTGGTGACCCTTGGTTCCCTCGAGCTTCCCAGTGTTGACATATTTGCCCACTCCATAATGGGTTCAAAACTATTTCCTCTAATGAGAAGTATTTAATTCAAATTTACAATTTAAATATGCCAAATCCCAATAGCTGCACTATGACTGACTTTGCTGTTCCAGCCTTCAAATCCAAACAAATGAGAATAAAACCCTACACCTTACGTTGAGTGGAGACAGGGGATGAAATCCTGGCAACACTTGATGTTCTTCACAAACATCCCCACTAAGAAATCCAGTTTATAGAACAAAGCAGAACAGCAACATAAAATTGTATTCTAATTTCTCCATGCAAGTTTACTTTGAAACCTGAGGGAGTTTAAGGTAAACAGTATTCTAACAGAGACAACACACACAGCATCTGACTGTTAATGAAGCTGAATAAAGAATGTGCATGTTTCAGCTGTCCCAACAAGGCCTGTAACTGACCATGGAGCCCCCCAAGACTCCTTGAAAAGTCTCTTAAAAAAACCAACCATCCCTGGTATCTTTAAAAAAGATTTTGTGAAGTTCTTGAAGCATATTAGCAATCTGCCAAGGCTTGTGCTAAATGGGTCACTATTTCATTAATCTCTTTCAAGAGGTTGACAAATGTACCCCGTAGGGACGTGAACCACGCAGAACAGCCCAGAGTTCCAGCTCAGTCACCCTGGAGTTTCAACCACTGCAGAGTAGAAAAAAAAAATGAAAAAAGAAAAAAAAGTTTCAGTATTCAAGTTACAAGGTTCCTTTATGCAGTATGAACTGCATAAAGTTGGAGACACAAAAGTAACTACTCAGCCTTGTGTTGCACCAGGCGAAGACACACTATTTTAGCAAAAAACCACGTCAGTGTCTGCAGAATCTCCACACATCTGGAATCAGCTGCAACATCCAACAGCTATTCTGTTCTATTCTGTTTCTATTCTGTTCTATTCTGTTCTATTCTGTTTCTATTCTATTCTATTCTATTCTTATTCTATTCTATTCTATTCCATCCCACCCACTACATAATAACTTCAAATTAGCAAGAGTCTGTACCTAAAGTGATCTAGTTTGTAGGGGAATCCTCACTGAATACCTATTCAAAATTATCTGCTCTTCTTGAAAAGATTCCTACTATTACTATTAAAACCATAAACCCCCAGCTTCTTCTTTTGAGTTGCTGTTTTTCAAGAATCAGCATCCACTGAAATTAATAAGAATTAATGCCCTATGCACACAGAAGGCAGAACATACACTACACTCTGAAACAAATGCTTAAAATGGGACTAGAGAGGTTGAAAACAAGAGGCAGTTCGGACTGAAAAGTTACAGGGTGGCCTTATTATATACACATCTACCAGCTTGCCTGCTCCTATTTGTGAGGCAAGTAATTCTTCCAGGATTTGTATAATTTTTATGACCTAAAGGATTGAGAATTACTGTCATTCCAGCTAGAGGCTAATGCAGCAGAAGTCAAAGGCAATGTGAGATGGGGACAAATGTGTCACTTGGCAGCCTTAGGACAAATGTTCTGTCAAATATTTTTTGATGCTTGTGTTTCAATTTTTCCTTCCCTTTTCTAATCTTTTGGTTATTTCAAAAGTGATGGCAAAAGCAACATGTTAGATTGCCAAGCTGAGAGCAAAATCTTACCCTCAGGAGCTTACTCGGGAACAAAAATCACTGCATTATTATATGAAACAGTGTTGATTATTTACTGCATCATGGGGTTACTAATGAGAATAAATTAATATGGTAGTTATATATGCAGCAGCTTGGCATCCATCCAATTGGTGTAAAATTAGAAGTCCTCTCACAGTTAGCAGCACCTGTGTTCATAGCCATAGATAAAGCTTACATGGAAACCTCCATGGAAAAAAAAGAATTAAGCATCAATGTGTTTTAATGCAGTCTATCTATGGTATTTTCAGCAGTTATTGCAGAAAGACCAATGAACTGAGGTGGTAGAAAGGAAGCTTTTATTTTTTCTGTATGTTTTATCCCCATTGCATTGTGAAAGTGAAAAGATGATTGCCTTAAGGGTTGGGGAAAAAATATTGAATCTGCACTCACCTTTGCCCTAAAATTAGCTTAATCCTAACTCTGCCTCACCACAGTGGGTAACAGCGAAGGGTCACAGTGCCTCAGTTACTGAAAATTATGGAAATCTTCTGAAGTTATTTTTCAGTGGAATACAACACAATTGACTTCTCAAAAAATAATCTAAAATAATGGAAGAGGTGCAAAAAAGAATGGATAGAGTGGGGGAAAATGTTAGTTTCTAGTTAGACTTTCTGTCCAAATGTCATCATTCTTAAATTCTGTGGCAGAACAGAACCTGGCTGTAATCAGATACTATTCACAGTACCATTCAGGACAACTGCAGGAGAGGTACAAAATCAGAACAAGCTTCTAGAGATATGGCTACTTTCTTTGAAATAAATGCTTTACTTTAAATGAGAAACTGAGAGAATTTATGAAATAAAGACCAAGCCAACTGTGAGCCTCAAGCTACTTATAAGCATGAGAAGCTTCAGCTAAGTTATGGGCAGGACAAACATAATCAGCTTTCCCTGGATGTTTTCTTTCTACCTAGGAAACCTGGTCTGGAGACAAAACTAGAGATGGTCTTATTTCATCTGAGCTACCAACCCTCCAGAAATCCTCACTGCTCATATATGGCAAATCCAGTCATGCAGGAGAAGCTGGGCTTGCTGAAAAGGTGATGCATACAGTCTCCATATATAATTAACCAACATGTTTGGACTTGGACTCAAATAGATATGGTTTTGAATAAATACAACACATTGTCCAGAAGGATATTAAAAGTTAAGTCCTGAGAAAACAGATTGATGAATGGGCAGGTTACCTATGTGACATCTACAGACATATTTCTGCATGGGAAACACCAGAGCCAGTCCTGGTATCCCCACTGGTATGCGTGGAAGTGCAGGGCTATAATCTGAGAACTGTATCCACATGACACCTAGGGAAAATGCTGCAACAGTACATACATTTCAAAATAATAATGCCTTGTGTAATCAATGTTTTATAGCCACCCTGTGCATGAAAACAGAGAAAGACCATCAGGCAAGGCAAAGTTCTCATTTCTTTATTCCCAATGGTTTTGTTCCAGCACAGACAGAGATGTGTGTCTGGAATGCAGATGTGGCTGGTCCTGCTGTGGTGAGAGTGCTTTGTCTCTCTTTATTGCTTGGAGGAGAGGATGCTGTTTGTGTGTTCCTGAATTTTACGAAGCAATATAAGACAATCTTTCAACAGAATGAAATAAATACAATTAAACACAGTTAGGATTATATCCCACTACCTGGTTATACCTGTGAATATAATTTTGCATCACACTGTTGCACATCTGCTCTTTGGGAAGCTGCCTGAAAAGGAACCTCACAGTTGTGGTTTTTTTCAACCAAAAATGAGGAAACAGCAACTTAACCCGGCCTCATTAAAATATCAGTTTAATAAAAGATTTTCCATGTATGCTAAAAAAAAATAATAAAGACAGGTAAAGGTGCTGTTTTTATAGGTTACAGCTGCTGAAAGCAGACAAAGTGATATGATTTGCCTGTTTTGCAGCTTTGGCAAGTCACTGGCTGCAGGCAAATTTTTTAGTTCCTTCCCTCCCTTGTCAAAATCTTCAGGAAAAACACATTTTCCCACTGAAGAGCATGTGATTCTTTTTCATGTGAGGAAATTAAGTAAATTTAAACATAACTGTGTCATACTGAAACACCTACTCTTATAGGGTATAAGTGTTTAATAACACCTACCTCTAAATGAGAGAATAGATTAATAAATTACATAATTTACAGAAGAATTAACACTGCAGGGAAAAAATAAAAATAAGAGTTATGTGATGCCTTCTAGGCTGTTTAATATATTCAATAAAACATTCTATTTTGAATGCACTTGGATTATGGAGCTTTCATTCATATATGAAGATTTCCAGCTTTAGAAATCACAGTAATTTTACTGACATCTGATCACAAATGATTTTACATTGTCAAGTGCAGACTTGAGTATTTGTGACTTTAATGGGATTTATGAAATGCCAGTATTCTAGAAGGTAGTATTGAATAGCCATGGGAAGTCAATCCATGGGATATTTAAAGCTAAAATCTCACCAAACACAGCAAGGACAACCTTTTGAGGAAGATGAGACATTTAATATATTAGAGAGGGGACATTTAATACATTAGAAAATACTAATTACTATGGCACTACCCACTAGCTGATGAGACAACATTCTCCTAATATTAATCTGTCTCACTTTAAGAGTATATATCCATGAGAGAAAACTTTACTATTACCTATAAAAATAAATTAGTCTATGTCACTGAATGAAATAGTGAAAGGCTTGTTGAACAGATGGGCTGGGCAAAAGTAACTTACATGATTCATTTCACCAAAATAAATTAGCAGCTTTTTGATATTTAATGTGTTGAGATAGAGGTATTTTAGTTGTACATAGATTTCTAATTTTTAAGTAATGAAAGATCACAGGAGATTGAGAAATTATACTTGTCAATTTTTTTAAGAGACACTGGTTTATACTATTAATGACTGAGTCCAAAAATTGAATTCAGAGCTTCATATGCATAAGTTGCATATTTAAAATTAAATTTATATTCATTCAGCTATATATATCTAATCCCTCATTGATGGTCACTGAAAATACTATTGACTGTCCAAGTAGACAGTGGTTAGACATATAATCATCATCTGAAAATCTGCAAACATCATAACATTTGCTGATATGTTTTTCTTAATTGTTGGTGTTTAATAACACATAGATGTGTTTTCATTTATGAAGGGATAGTTAATCCTCAGCACAAGTGCACTAAAAGTAACAACAACAAGACCACTTGAGTTAGCAGCACAGACTCCCTTTAGTATCTTGATTCACTGACTGACAAAGGAAGAATCACTTATACTGTGTGCTCAGGCTACTATTATCGTAAAGTAATTGCAAATAACAGAAGAGGAAATTCTACAAAGGTTATGTCATTCATTTAGCCCAACCTGACACCTAATGAATAGGTTTTTGTGGACAATATCCCTACCTGACTGGAAAGCCTATGACTTCTCAATACAAGCAATTTTGTATAGAATTGGATGGACAGGAGGGAGTCTGGGACTGCATTTTGTATTGTTTCAAGTGGCTCATGTAATCATTGCTGCACATGTGGTGGTGGTTACTCTGGGGAGGATTTTGTCTTATTCATAGAGACTCATTTTTCATTGGCTGTCTACACTAATTTAGTTTGGTATCCTTCCAAAGAGAGTCTGAATTGTGTTTGAAAGCAATACAGAAATGCATCCTTTCTCTTTTCCTCTGTATTAAAAAACACTTTTACTGCCTATCTGCCATGAAAAGTACCACAGTAACTCTGATGTTGCTTCATCCAGAATGACACTGCACACAGCAAAAACTGTCAGCCTCTGAAACAAAAGTCCAGACTGTTTATAAAATTGTGAGTACTCAATTCCAGAATCTCAAATTACATCTCTTAATCTAGCCTCTGTCCCGAAGTGTGAAGACTATACCTCCAGTTTTCATACATTAAACTTTCCCACCCTTGATATGAAAGGTGTATAATTAATTTCTGCTTCATATAAGATTTAAAGATTGACATTTCAGTTGAATTCCATCTGCCCACCATAAATATGCAGTAGCTGAACAGCATTACCACAATTTAACTATACATCATCTAGAATCTAGAGTTATAATGTCCATTTTGAAAGTAGTAGTAGACTGTAGTTAAATCAAAGAACACATGTGGAAACATAAGCAAAAGACTTCACACTAATCAGTGTGAAAGCAGGAGAAAATACCTCTGGGTCATATCTGTCTCTGAAAGCAGCACATATATGTATTTAGAACAGGGGCAGCCACTAAACTTCCTCCACTTAGTTTGGGGATGGAGGTCAAAATAAGATGTAATTTCCTCTCTAAAAGGAACACACTCTCCTCCATAAATGCCCACTTTGTTATCCATGTAATAATCTTCCTTTAAGTAGTCTCAAGACTATGGTGAGAATAGGCAAATAGAGACACATAACTACACCAAAACCAGCAAGAGAACACAGAAAGGAGGAAAGGTTGTATCATTAATATTTTTTTTTTTTTTTTTTTTGAGTTGCTTTGTATTCTGGGCTATGCTTAAATCAGCAGGTTGAGTCTGCTGTGCTGTGTCCTTCCACTGCTCCCATGTAGCTTCCACTAAAACTAACCACACACACACACACACACAGAGTACCTCCACTCGAGAGATGCTTGGGCTGGGCTGACAGCATCATGGCTTATCCTCTTTGTACAAGGACTGCCCCAAAGAGGAGAGCAAGCACGTGGCTGACTGAACAAGTCTCGTGTTGCATCTAGTAGGATTCAGTAGTGCCCAAGCTTATTGTACACTAGAAGGTCAGACAGATGCACCCAGAAAGACCACAGATTGTGCCACAAATATTAACAGCATGAACTTCTGAGATTCTAATTCTGCTATATTTTGAGCACCCTAACACAGTAGACAGCTGGAGTAATCAGCTGGCCTCTTGCAGCTCACTGCAAGTTATAAATAACTAAATAAATAGATAAAAAGTAAACAAGCTTTTATCTCCATGACTAGAATCTCTCATACAAAGTAGGCATGGAAATTACAGTTTATAAATTACAAAGAATCATAAAGGCTGGAATGCACATTTGAGGAATGAATATTTTACTTTAGAAAAAGAAAGTTTAGCAATAAATAGGAAAAATTGCTTAGCTAGGCTCCATATGTTACTACTGTCAACAGTGAATTATGCAGTTACCTCTGTGACTGGTCTTTTGACTCCCTTATTGATTTATTAGATTAGCTCTTGATCCTGTCAGAGCCCAGCTTTGAAAGTAGAGTAGCTTAAACTGGCACCAATTCAAAGAAATGCTTTGAGAAAATGAATAGGTACCAGAGATAATAAAATTAGATGTCAGTACATTAAACATTTTTTTCCCCATGACTGGTCATCACAAAATATCATAAAATCTGTCACAATAAAGGACATACTGTTATAAATAGGCTGATGAGGCATGAAAGATACTATGTGATTTATTTTACCATTATTAAACCAAGTGGGTGAATAGTTCATTCAAAGGTGCAAAACTTCTTGTTGTTACAGAATTCTGTTTTCCTTAATTTTTTCCATAACTGAACAAAATCAGGATGAGAATTTTATACCTAGAATGAGGTAATTTCAATTTTTTGCCATCTAATAAAGTGAGCTGGAAAGAACTGTAGGTGTTAACTGTGTTCAAGACTTCCTGGGATCTCTGGCAGGATGGAGAACGAGCACAGGATGTCATCCACTTAGGGAAGCCATATGACAAAAAAGGCTGTAGCTGTACTTCAGTATCACTCGGCCCTCTCTGTTGTTTTTGACAATAATCAGATCAAGAAAAACACTGAGCTGGATTTTGTAGCCAGGTCTTTGTTCTTACTTGCTAATAATCAAGGCAAGATCCACCAGAACAATGAGCTCTGCAGATATTATGTGCTGGTCTGGGGAACTGGGGCAGGAACACACTTCTGACCCCATTTAAATGTCCTACTTCACTGTACTTAGGACAATTAGAAAGTTGGGTTGTTTTTTTTTTTTTTTTTTAAAAAGCAAGCAAACCCCAAACAACTGAGTTTTATAATTCCCATACTTAAGGATATAAGGTATATGTGATCTCACTACTCTCAAGCAAAGCATCTGGAAAAAATATTGTTTATGCTCTTGGAGGATATAATTTTGAAAAAAAAAAAAAAAGAAACAGGTGAATCATAACCTTTGGAAAAGTACACACTGCTTAATAAAAGCATTATTTTTTCCAGCTGCTGTGCAATGCCATCTTCTCCATCTGTCAGCAACGTGGTATCAATAGCACAAATACTCTCTTCTCTGTGTGAGGGATACAGGAAAAACTGTGTTAATTTTGAGAAAGAAATAAACTAGTAATACGCCTAAAACTAAGTGAATTTGTTTACTACTACAATGATTTAATACATGGTTTGATGTAAGAGACAAATAACAAGCTGCAGCTGTTGGATCACTGTTGAGGGCATTTGGACAGTTTAAAGCCGCATTAAATCTTCTAAACACCTGTAACTAAACGAGTAATGTAAATTAGACTTGATTTCATTTGCTTATATAACAAAATTACCTATATTTTGAATTTTTTTTAATGAAGATACTAAACAGATTGACAAAGATGTACTTAGTAACACACTGCTTTTTAATTTTTTTCTCAAAATGTATTTACCACCTGTTTGATGGCTTTGCTATGTGTATGCCAGCATCTGAAAGATCCTTAGCTGAAAAATAGGTGTGCCCATAAACAACAAGCAGTATTTTCCTAATATTTATAAGGACAGAAAACTACCTTTTAAAAAGTATGTTTTTATCAGCTCTTTACCTCAGAAATATTGAGTTGTAATCCAAAAGTAGTGAAGTCAGTCATGTGAATATTGAATATCAAACAAAAATATCTCTAATAAAGAATTTATCTTGCTATTACTAGTAGCAAACAAACCCAAAGCAAACAGTGCTATTTCTGATTCTTGATTAACAGAGGATTACATGCCAGAGGGAGGAAACATAGTAAGAGCTGCTTAAGGAGAATTATTCAGCAGAACAAGTTACAAAAATGTATAAAGTTACTTTCAATGTCATGCTTTCCACAACTGGAAAGGCAGAACGTGAAAATAACTCACTGGTGTCTCTTGCTCTTTTAGAAGCTTGGAAAGCTGTGTAAATGCAGTCAGGCATCAGAAAAGGAATTCACAGCTAATTCAGATCAGTATTTCATATTTTTCGGTTTTCATAAAAATGATTAATTAATCTGTGAACTACTCAGATACCATTTAACCAACTCGAACATCACAAATTATCACCACGAAGCGTGTCACAGACAAGAAAAACATAAGCAAGAGAATGAGATTTTGAAAGAGCAGATTAATAACTTCTTTTGATGAAATTTCATTGACAAGTGAATAAATAGCTGAGAAAAACAATGCAACAGAGAAAGTCTGACTCCTGATCTGCAACATTTCACAATCCTTTGCAGAGTCAGCTTGACAGAAGGACAGCAGCTGTTTGAGAGACTCCACTGTGTTGAACTGGAAATAATTTCAGAAGACTAAAGCAGAAACTGGAACTCACCACAACAGTGGCTACTACTGAAGGACAACAACATGTCAGGATGCAATAGTGGATGTTAACAGAACACATCTGATGGCAGCATTTGAGAGAAATACTGCCTGGGCACCATGGACCTCATTGGTCATCTGACAGGTGCTTCGAGTTGAACAACCTGGTGAGTGAAAGAATCAGTGCAGAGAGAAAACTTCCAGCATAGTCAAGATAATGGCGTAGTCAAAGATAATACAATTATAGCAAGATATTTCTTCTCCTCTTCCCACACTGCTGCTTTCTCATCCCAATTCCTTCCACTTAACTGCTTGCACGAGCCTGTCTTCATTTGACATTATTCTTACACTGCTACCACTGTGACTACTGTGGGCTAAAATACAATCCCACTAGACCCAAATAATGACTTGGGAGATGCTGCAGTGCTTGGTAAACACAACTCAGGTTGTGCTTTTACCTACTGCCTATTTTAATGTGAACTTTTAAAATCTAAGATAAACCACACTTTTATTCTACATATTGAATCCACACCATAATGGTGGGAAGGGGAAGGTTGTTAATAATATGTTAATAATAATGTTAATAATAAAGATTATATTATTATTATTGAAGTAGAAGCTGAAAGAAAAAGAAATGTGGGTAAAATGAGGAAATTAAAAGATTTATTGCAGTTTTTAATATAATCTAGTATATTCAATTGCCATAAGATCTCAAAAACACCACAACTTTAAGCTAGACAATTTTATGTGGATTTTGTTATAAAAGACACTGAAACAAAATGTCAATTTATCCAATTTGATTTTTCATATTGCAAAAAAACCCTTTCTATATCTTTCTCATTTTCTTGACTTTAACATCTTGCAGTTATGCTCTTCTCTATGAACCATATCTTAGTGGTAGATAATTTGAAAAGAGTGATAAAATGTCTCCATGTCTCTGTCCCACTGAGTTTTAGATTGGACTTAAATTAAACTAAAAATATTTTTCATAGAAAAAAATGTTCTTTTTACACAGATAAAAACGTGTTGAGCTTTTTCAACATGTTCTATATGCCTTCAAACATTTCTTTTTCATTGAAATGTAATTCCAACAAATGCAGTAGAAAGATTGAAGTGAAAATAATAGGGACATCATCTTGAGGTAGGTGTAAAAACCCTAATTCCACCCTCCTGTGCTAAGCACTTCTCTCAGTGATGGTGCTCAGAGTTGCTTTGGATAACACTGCTCTTGTGACAGAGAATGATACCAATAAACCCAGATGCAACTGAAAATATGTTCATCTACATTTCACTAAGAGAAATCACCAGATATTACTTAAGTTTGTGTTAATACATACTTTAGCTGTACATGAAAATGTTAATGAACATTAAGAGAAGCCTGGCAATGACAGTTTTGTGCTTGACACAAGCAAAAGCCAGAGTTTGAAGCTTTAACTTCAGGTTTACAGAATCAAACTAGATGGCCATGACATAAATGGATAAAATTACTGATTCTTTCTCTTCCAGAGATAAACACAGAAGTAGCTTAAGCATTCTGTGAGCAACTCCCTCATAGATTATACTATTTACTATAGGAATGAATAGGAAATGTGTCTCATAAAAATTCAGAAAGTGCTTTCAGATGCAATCTTCAGATACAGAAAGGTAGCTGCAAAGGAAGAAATACATTGTTCTTCATATCCACTGTGGCTGGAAAAAAAGGGAAAAGGCTTATATTACTGTAATGGAGGTTTTGGTTTGAACTTAGAAAACATTTTAAAAGATGAGACACTAGTTTGGTTAGGCTGGTCTGGGATCCTCCCTTTTTGTGGATGAATGGTCTGTTGGGTATGATCAGAATAGTGCTTTCTTTGGGTGTAAAGGTTGGTGGAATAGATCATCTGTCAAGTCTGTTTCAGGGCTTCTCACAGTTTTCCTACAATTTTCACATAACATTTAATTGAATTAATAGTGTTGAAACAGGAAAAGAAATTACTATCTTCTTATGAAAGTTTATTATCAATGAGGTTAGATATAAAATGATGCAATCAACATCACTCATAAAATCTCCACACTGATATTCCTAAACCCTCAAATAAGCTGCAGCCAAAATCCTGTAGTTAAGGGATACAGAATCTCTTATTCTGTGATTCTTAACTCTGCCCATCACTCTGTCCACATCTTAAGTCTTGTTGCTAGAAAAAGATTAAAAGGAATACTAATAAAATATTCATTTTATTTTCAGTCCATTAAATATCCCCAAGAAAATTTTACCTGAAATGCCAATGGGAACAGCAGGTGCTTGAGGCTTTTGAAAATGATGGCATCTGCTATAATTTCCAGTCTTGTTTTGGTTTTTTTTGTGTGTGTGTGTGAGAATATTATTCTAATGGATGTTTTGGAAAAATGTAAACTATATTGTAATTTTTGTTTTAGCTGCTAACTAATGACACACTAATTAGCAATTCCAACAAGTGTGCTCTGAAATTTTACTTGCAATTCTGATCTAAACATGATCTCCACACTTTTTACTTTAAATGTTCATTTCTTTGTCATATGTTAAACATTTTCTTAATGCTAATATAAGCTTATATTAATTCAAGAAAAATGGAAGTTATTTGTTTGAGGCAGCCAGGGAATAATGTAACCTTGATGCAGCCAAGTGTGGAGGACAGAAAACCAATTAGCCCATAGACATAATCTTAGAAGTAAGGCCGTAGAACGGAAAAATGAATGGATTGTTCAGCTTGTTCTAGCCATTCTTTCAGATTTAAAGATGAAAATTAAGGCTGAATATGCATCTTTTCCCTCTGAGTAAATTGGAGGATTGTTTGATTCCCCACTTGGTTTTGAGATGATGAATAAGTAGTGTTTGGAGGCCCTATTAAGGCAGAGGAACAATAGGTTAGTCTCTAGATGGTTTAAGAACTACTCTTTTCTATGCTACAGAATGGAATATGTGAGTTTTTAAAGTCCCTCTATAACATCCAATAGCATTTTTCATTTATCCTGAAAATAAATACAAGAATGTATCCTGAAAATAAATACTTCAGATTAAGGATTCACAATGAAAGAGATGTGATATATAAAACTTTATCCAGTACTATGTATGACATTTTAACTCATTTAAGCTGAAGTATGACTCACATTATTAAAAAAATTATTAAGTTTTTATGGCTAAAAATGAACAGATCTGGAAATGCATCAATCCATTAGACCTCAACCCAAGTGCAATCTAAAACACAAAAAAGTTAAAAAAAAATACAAAAAATAAATCAATGCACCCCTCCCCATTTGAATTCACAAGCATTTAAAGACTTCAGAGAAGCAAGCAGCAAAGTAACACAACAAGAAATAAAAGTCTAACTAAAATAGTCAATAAGACTACTAAAAAGTCTCTACCCCTCTCATCTCTAATTTTACATTTAATTCTATATTTCACTTTACAGTCTCTCGGTCCTTTTGGAATGCAACCTCACTTTTCCATCACTTTGTTTAATCTCATTTTTGGGTTGGGATTTTTTTATTTTTTTTTATCCCTGCAAAAACAATTCCTGCATTAACATAATCCAGCATTCTGATGCTGCGTATCTTTGAGTAGAATACAGTTTTAAATTCTAAAAGAACAGTGCATATATTAGACTACAAAGTCTTTTGTTTCCCATGCATCATCCAGTGCATGATCTGTGGAGTATTCATAAAGCTAGCATATAACTAAGGAAGATCACTTATCCAAGGTCCCTGCAAACACCTAGAGTTCAGCCCTACCGTGCAGATCTATTCTTCTGTCCTGGTTCACATCAGACCTCCTTCCACTTCTTTTATTAGTACACACTACCATTCTGTTTATCATCAGACTTATGAATAAGTTTTCTTTTAAAACCTGGAAGCATAAATCCCAGGTGTTGTCTTTTTTCCTCTCCCTCGTCCAGTCCATCTTGGTCTTTTATCACCACAGTGGGGTGAGCATATCTCAGCAATTACAAAACTTCCACAGGCAGTTCTCAGGCCACTCAAGCTGACACTTTGAAATATTACCAGGGAAGTAATGCAGCTGCAGGCACTGGCAAATGTCCAGCAGCAAGTTAACACCCAGTTCAGAATTTTAAAGGAGAGTTTTTATTATATGCTATTAAACAGCTGAAGTTAGAGCTGGAAATCCAGTTTGTTTTGTCTGGGAAATGCTTCAGCTCTGAAGCACTGCAGCTCGCTCGAGTGAGGATCCGCATATGCTGGGACTGCCACATAACATTTTTAACATCTTGTTGCAGCAAGGGATGATCATGTGAGCTATAAAAGATGAGCTATAGCTCTTTTCATCTAAATGCTTAGATAGTGGAGGAAAAATATAGTCTATATTGATTCTGAAGACACCAGGGATAGCGATGGAAGAAAAAAGGCTCCTTCCAATAAAGAACTATTTTACACACACAGTGCCTCCTGGCTACAGTGTTCCTGCAAGTTAAAGAAGAAAAATTACCATTGCAAGGGAACATGTAGATTTAATATATTCCTCCCTCTCTCTTTTCTTTCATTCACTATCTGCAGCGTGCAGTGTATTAAAGCAAGGATGGGCTGCTGTCGACAAACTGCAGCTTGAAAAAAATGACACTATATCTGGCAAAACTGGGGGCTTTGGAAGTTAGCTCTTTGAGATTAGAAACATCCCAAGACTGTGTGTGTGGATATGTGTGAATGTGTTTGAGAGCAAGAGAGACTGGAAGTGACAGAACTACCCTGACATGGAGGACTTGAATCAAATCAAATAATTCTAAATATGAGAAAAATCCTCTGGCCAATGTTCCCAAAGATCAAGTTTTCAAAAGCACATCAGTGACACCAGACTTATTTATCAAAGCAACACAAACCTCCTGTATGTGGGTGCACACACAGAGATAAACTCATGACATGTAAATAGTAAACTAGATCAGAAAAATAGTTCTGGGCCACTCTCTAAACAAACCACAACCAACTTTAGTTCTAAAAATAAATAATTCATACAGGCCACCAGGCATCCTGAGCTAGCTAGCAAGCTAAGCATACAAGAAATATAGATTTCCTATTAGAAGGGGATTTAATATCCCATATCCTTTTCTGTACCAAGCCTCTTGAAAAGTATTGCAGAGATACCAGCTGATTGTTCCAGCAGGGCTAGCAGCACTGCAGAGCAATGAGGTTTCTGCCTAACCTGAAACTTCCAGGTTTTTCAGTGTCCTCTCCTTCACTTGGTTTTCTAGAGTATAATCAACTCAGCTTTAAAAAGTTGCTCACGTGGTTATATTCTTGATGCTTAACACACATAAGGGCAGCAAGAGATTCCCACAGGCAGTGCCTCTGTAATGGCTTATGTCAGGAGTGACAAGGGTATCACTAGAGTAATCACATTTTGATTATGTTCTTTAGGAAAAAAAGACTTCAGACAAATTAGTTTTCTTTTTACAAAGGAGAAGCCTGAGGAGTATTTACCTTTTCTCCCCACTCTTTTTACAGCACTTGAAGGGAATCTCTGGAATGATGATAATTCCATGCAAGTGTTGCTAGCAGCAGGAAAAAATCTGGTGGAATAATTTAAATATGAAAATACTGAATAAAAGCAGTGAGCATTAGCTCCAAACAGGGGTAATTTTATTCAAGTTTTGGCAAAAATATTTCAGTCCAAACCAGCATAACTGCTGGACCCATCTAGTCCAGTTGCATGCTCAGATTGCTAATGCCTATTTTTGTGTCTCCAAGAAGGCACCTACCTGCTTTGCTGGCTCATGAGTCTCCCCTGGGAGACCAGGGAAGACCTTGCAGGAATTGACAAGTCTCAGATGATCCCATTTTGAATTTACCCTAGATCTTTCTGCAGCTGGGATGTAAGAACAGCATGCAGACAAGCAGTGTCTTGGACACTCCCATTTGCTTGTCAAATATTGCTGAGAACTCCCTTCACCCCTCAAAAATCCAAGCAATAATTTCAGTCCCCTTTTTAATCACATGACTGACATTAGCTCAGACAATCCCCTGTAGATCAATGCACCCATCTTTTCTTTTTGTGGAACATTGCCAACCCACGTCATCTCAGGGTGGAAATTACTGTGAGGAGCTCCCAGGCTAGTGACAATGTATTTTGCTTTACTCAAAGACATGTTGTTACTCCTGTTAAAAATCTTGGTCCAACTGTTATTACCCTCTGGTATATCTGGGTGTTCTCTATTTTATTTTTTTTTTTAATTT
>JAOEGS010021380.1:0-13020 GCA_025447755.1 Corythornis vintsioides | reverse complement strand
ATTTCAAAATGGATATTTTTGACTGACAGTATTTTAAAAATATTAGAAGATTAAAGTATATTATTATACAAAAATAATAATTTTATTTCATCTCTTTGTATAACACAGAATTAACGGCCCTTCAGTTGAAAGAAAACTTAATGCAAAGCAACTGTCTTTACTTTTTAAAAAGTATTCTTCCGAATTTTTACTAAAAAATTCTGAAGCATTGAATTTTCACTTTTTTTTTTTTTTGGTTTCTGTGTGAAATGATAATTGTTGGTTCATGTACTGAGAACAGCAAAATGAAATGCAGTATTATCAGAGACTAGGAGTTAAACTGATTGCTAAGACCAGGATTTTTCTAACATACTTCACCTACATTTTTTGACTGCTCATATGACATGACAGATAATAATTTAAATGAAAATCAATACAACACGGCATCATTTAATGACTGAACAGAAATATAATTTTTAAAAATTATGCTATGAAAAGAAGTTAAAGCAGGAAAATACTGGAATATTTGTAGATTCACCTACTCAAATATGAAGCTATTGAAAACCAGGGTAGTTTAAGACATTCCACATACAGATGTTCAGAATTTTTTTCACTGAAAAAAAATACAGTTTAAATAAGAGCCCTGATAGCTTGTGCAGCTAAATTGTTAAAAATGGAACAAACAAACAAAAAAATCAAGATACTTTTGTAATATAAATTGTCTCACTTTAGAGTTTTCAAGAGAAAACTCCATTTTCTTGTCATTTTGAGATAGTTTTCTTCTTTAGAGAAAAAAAAATAATCAAAATTAAAACCAACCAATCAGAAACCTTTCTCCAAACATTTAATCTTACAGATCACCAGATATTAATTTTCCTCATAAAAGCAGCTAACTGTGATTGCTTTCTTCACAGCACTGGAAATCTGGTATCTGCCCACCTACCTAAAAGTGCTCATTTGGCTTGATTAACATCAACAGTTCCTTTTCTGCCCTTTGACAGAAATTTGTTCATTTCAGTACTCTATTGTGTATGGCCTCTATTTTATATCAAATTGCAGTTTTATCATTACTGCCTTTGTTTCTCAAGAGCTTTTCTTGCTGATTCCAGGCAAATTATAAACCAAGATGTATTAATAGTTACCTGAAAATAGTCCTGACAAGCACATCCCAGCTCATAACTGCCATGAAGCCATTCACATCACTTTCACTGAACATTTCTTCTGAGGATCAAATTACTTTAATCTATTGAAAAGTTACAATATCAAGATTAAAAGTTAAAGGTGTGCAGAAGTAATAAAAACAGATGCTGAATGTACTTTCTGTGCTTGGGCAATATGGTACCAATTATTATTAAACCAATCCATAATTTAAACCCTCCTAGAACTGTGCAAAAAACTACAGTGAAGAAACTCCCTTGAGGCACATAAAATAGCAATGTTGGATGTTCAAACTTAGTCATCTTAAAGGGAATTAATTAGGGAGCAATATCACCTAACCTACTGCTGAAATTAAGCACCAAGCTGCAGCATCCAGATTAATGCATAATTGTTTTCATCAAATCTTGAGCAACAGTCTCTTTTCAATACTATCTCATAAGCAAATCTCCCCCGACTTTAGGAGAAGCAACTGACCTGACTTTCCACACCCACTGAATGACCCAGCTAGAGGCATTAAATAAATCATCCCAGCTGCAAATGCCACATCAGCATTCAGAGATGCATTTTCTGGTTAGCCAGCAGAGGTATTTTGCAGAAAGTCTGACATTTATTGCAATGAGAGGGAAACACCATCGATTGTAACATGTCACTCGCAGGGAAGTGCAAAGATGTTTTTGTTACAGAGAGACTAGAAAGTTTCCAGATTCATTGCAAAGAGATTGAGCAGGTGTAATATTTGGGGGAAACTAAAAAACAGTTCTCCCTCTTAAGTGAGAACAACTCACTGTGAGCATGACATCACTAAATATAAGCTTTCAAATACACTGGGAAGTGGGAAACTTGCATTTTGGGTTCTTAGAATAAAGAACTGTCCTTGACATCAGCATATTTCACAACCTGAAGATACATCCTGCAATACACCCACATGCAGTTAAACCCACACTTCTTCAACCCACGGGTACTTGTTTAACACTGGAATATTAGTCAACAGGTTCTGCATAGCCTAGCTAGCATGTAAAGCTTTGGAAACTGAAAAAGATTGATACCTTTTTATCAAATAAAATCTAAAGAAAATCCAGAGAAAACCCCTAAAACTAAATTGGATGTACAAAGAACTCAAAATAATATGGAACAGGAGATGAAAACTTCATATTCTATTAACTGATCTCATCATATTCAAGAAAAATCGTGAAGCATCTGAAATATTTCAAACTGCTGTTCTTCTTGCCCTAAGTAACATATGCAAGTCTAATTTACAAAATAAAAAAATGCCAACGTATTTCAAACTTCTCAATTTTTTATTAATGTACCCCCAAGAAATGAAAACTCAGTGACCTCGGGTAACCATTGTTATTTTCAATTGCCCTTTCTTCTTCAACTCAAGAATGCTCAAACCTTCAAGCAGGTTTCTGAGTCTCTTGGGACACATTAGAGAAATTTGCAGTCTTGCAGCTGTTACCTGGTTGCTGTCTGTCAAGATCATATTAAAAAACTATATTCACCTCATAATTAGACACATCATTAAACATACATATTTTTTAATGTAAGCACTAGCCCATTACAAAAATACCCAGTCTCAGAGCATCTATTCAGAAGGCATCTTATGCCACAGGTAAGGGACCTCTAATTGGAGACATTACAACCTCTTCATCAGTCCCAGGAGGGATTTGCTAAGCTCTTGTTAACTAACTGAGCACAATCCCAAATATTTAAACAAGTTAGCAGCAGTAAATCTTGTGTCACACTGTTTCCCACTGCTAAGCAGAGCATAAAATTACTGAACACCTGTCAACTTCTCCATTACAACCATAAACTTCGTTTTCCTCAGTGCTGCTGAGTGAAAGCCAAGTTTAATTTTTTTTAATAGACTTTCATACTACTGCTACGAACACAGCTGTTTCATTAGTATTCTGATGTACAACCAAAATATTTTATTTCTGTAATTTCCTTAATTTCATATTTGTCTGATTGCCTGCATATTTTTAAAAGCCCCGACCAATAATTTTATGCATTCACATTGCTCTTTGGACAACTTGGACTTGGCATAGCTGTAGACACTATTACTTTTTAATTGCATGTTCTGATATGAAGGTTTTCTTCTCCAATGGATGTATTCATACACCTTTTCGGATACATTGCTATTTGGCAATAACATTAAAATCTCTCCTTAACAACAAAAAACCATCACCACCACCCTCCCCCAGATTTTCCTTATATTTAAATATAAATAACAAAGTTTAAATAACTGCAATTACCTCTTTTCTTTACACAAGCTGAAACGTATCATTCATTGTTGTTAATTCATAATCCAGCCCATTGTTGGAAGTAACACCCCAGTACTCCATGACAAAATAGCAGGAGAGGCTCAGAGGTCCCTTTACTGAGACCTACTTTGTGGTAAACCTGCACCTGTCTGCTGAAGGAATTTATACAAAGTTGACCTACAGCCACTACAGAGAATCATGTTTGTTTTTTTTTTCATGGCCAGGAACATACCTGCAGCAGCAACCCAGTGAAGCTGTCACACAGGCTCTCTGTGACTAGTAAAACACTTTGGTATTGAGCTTACACCTTGTAATTAATAAATATACATCATGATGACATTCCCACCTCCCCTTCTTTCCCCCAACTAATTGCTGAAAAAGAAAAAAAAATAAAACCACCAGACCATTGAGTTAATCTTAGGACGTTCTCTTTCAAATCTTAAATAGCCACTGTAAAACTCAAAGCTTGTGGTCTAAACAACTGAAACTAGTAACATTTTGTCTCTAAGGGTTTCTGAAGTATTTAGGAATGAAGCTTTTTGGGTTTTCTGAATCCATTATATTTTCTATTCAAAACAAATTAAAACAAAACCAAGAGGACAAAAAAAAAAAAAAAAAAAAAAAAAAGACTCTTCCTTGTCACTATTTCTTCTCTGGTTGTTAAACCTAAACCACTCCTGAGCTAAATTGCATCCAACTTGGCAGGTTTGTGAAAATAATAGCTGATGAAAACCAATATTTTTTTTTTCTTTTTTTTTTTTTATATGAAAATAGCTTTTTAGAAAGGGAAACCCATAGTATGTGAAAATAGTGATTTAAAATAGAATCATTCCTAATTCATGGTACCACAGCATCTTAAGAGATACCACTCTTCCAAAGAGTTGAACAATATCTTCAATAGTGTAATGCAATGTTGGGCACCTGCATTTTTCTGAGCATTAATTATCACTGAGCTACAGGTTACATCAGGGGAAATTAGCATAGAAAACCACCACCTTTGTTTATTCAAGTTTCAGTCACCAAGTAAAATGAGCTCTGGCTCCTCACATATAAAACTGTCATCATGTTCACCAAAACTAAAGGTTATCCTGTAGTTATTGAACACTTAATCTGTCCACAAGACAGACTTGCTGATATACAACATTCAACATGGTGTGGAGCTGTTGTTAGTATTCATTCTATGTTCTGCAATATAGCTTTGAAAGAGAAAAGACAAAGCTAATGAGTCTCACTTTGTCCTAATCTATTGTCTGTAGTAATTTCAATCACACAGTTTATACTTTAATTCAACAGCTTGATTTTGCACAGTCAGCCCTGTGTCACAAGAAGTATGAAGAAATTTCACTGTGGTTGAATAAAGGAATGACCTTGTTTAACACCAAGTTGTTCCAAAATTTCCATTGAAGGATTTAAATGTTTAAGGGAGAGGAAAAAAAAAAGAGCAGGAAAAAAAAAATCTTTAAAAAATAAAGACTCTGCTTTGTACTCCTGGTTTTACATGTGTTTAAATGTTTAAAAGATTTCTGAATTTTTAAAAAGTTATTTTAATCTTATTCTAAAATATCAAAATAGAAACTGAAGATGTGATCAGACCCCCTCCCCATATCAAATTTTCCATTAAAAAAAAAAATTAAAATCACACATGAAATTTTCCCCTCTAGCATAATGCCCCACCAACCAAAATAAGCAGTCTGTAGGCTGGACACTTCCACTGCCTCAAACTCCAAGTGTAATCTCTGGAAGATGGAATGACTTGGAACTTGCAAGAAAAGAGTCAGTGTTTACCTCTGATTACCAGGTACTAGTTTATGGGAAAAAAAAGTCCTTATTCCCCTACATTTAGAATAGAAAATAGCTATGCACATTTGTGGAGAGGTGGCAACTGTGAGCAAATGACTTTCAGTATGGTGACTGCTCTTGTGGAATACTCTTCTTCTGTATCATTTATTTTTTGAATTGGGAAATGCAAACAAAAAAATCCCCTTAATTTTGCTCACAGAAAATGGAAATTTCAGAGTTCAGCAAGACCCTCCCATGAGTTAGCAACAATTGCACATTTCAGAAAATAATACTTTTCACATATTTCCATCTAAACTTCAAAGTGATTTACACATTTTTAACCCACCATCTGTGAGTATCAGAGGATGTGGGGACCAAGCATTTGGAACTGCAGAAAATCCTCTTAACAGATGGGGACATTGTCTCTATTAGCCAGACAACATCTGTCCTGGCCATCCTGTCTGCCTTCCATGTCACCCATTCTATCCCCAGGAGGGTCTCAGCAAGTCAGCAGCAGTGACAGGCTTCACCAAGATGTTCTTCTGCAGGGAGAAGCCTTTTTTGTATTAGCAGAATGTGGGAATTGGCTGTAACGAAGAAAAACACTTCAAGGGGTAAGGTGTACTGTTTGAAATGACATTTCTTGGTCCATTAATGTGGTGAAAACATGACGAAAGCATATAAGACACGATTATGTTACCTCACAGGATCTATCAGTCTAAAAGTGAATATTTTAATAAAAATTAACATTTTCCAAACAATTCTTCTGTATTCAACACTAATGACTACTGCTTTTTAACAGAACTCTAAATCCCAGGCTCATGTACAGAACAAGAAAATTGAAATGAAGAAGGAACCCAAGACTGAGCACAACTTCTAGCAAGTTAAACTTATCAGATTTTGTCATTTTCATCTATGTCACCAGTATCAGGCTTATCCCAAATTCATTGTAGATTGATCATGACAACAAAACTGAGATATTGTTCCAGTTTAAGATGCTGGTTTGAGAGGTAGCCTAACATTTCAGCCCATACATTCATGGCTGCAGAACCTTCAAAAAAACCCCACAAAATCTGGAAAACTGTGGAAACAACCCATCCTCGTTATACTACTTCTGCTCACCAGAGTTAATCTTTATTCCTTTGTTCTTACTTTTTTTTTCCCAAAGCAGACTTTTGAACCCAACCTACAAAACACAAAGGGATAATTGACAAACTGGTAGTTTTCCCTTTGTCACAAAGTGTTTTATAGCATTTGTGCTAAAACTTGTATGTTACTGATAAGAGTAATACCCATGGAGTGCTACTTGCCACTACTCCTTGACCCTGTAACAATAACAAGAATTAGGCAGATAAAGAACTGGTGTGTTGGAGACTCTCCTCCACACCATGCACGGAGACCACTATCCAAAGCATTGTCTGCACATCACATTGTCAAGAAACATAAGTGAGCACCTTCTGCAGCAGACTGTATTCTCTGCCTGACATTCAGACTTCAAAGCCACAATAACATTTTCCACTTGGGTGTTCCAAGTTGTAGTCATGATTGTACTGAAGGTGGCCTGATAAATAAACCACAGAATACTGTTATTACATAGCCTTTCTCTCTCATGTAAAACAAGTGCTTTAATTGGGACTGAAGAAGCGGTGATCAGCATCTACCTCATCACAAAGAGCACTCACCTACTAAGAACATATATTGATTATTCTAAAACAGGCTATACTGATTTTCAATGGAGACAACCCATAATGTGTAGAACTCATGCAGAGACCCTAAGTGAAAAGAGCAAGTTTGGATCCAGACATTCTAATCAAGCTACAAGGAGGAAGAGACAAATATTACTTATTTAGCTAACAGTTCTCACTGACATAGTAGGATTTTTAACCTGTTTGACAAAGGACAAAAAATGAGAACAACTGAGGGCATAAAGCAGTTATCTGAGTTATGCACTCATTTAAAAATATTCACATTTGCTGCAATTTGTCTTTGTTGCAAACCAAACTAAGCTGAGATTCACTGCAAAAGCAATAAGAAAAAAAAAAAGGAAGAAACCATTCAGGCTTTTTGTCATTAAACTTCTAAAATATCAACTGCTCTGTTGCTCAGCCTTGGGTTATAGCTTTTCTTCCTGCATCCAGAGATATGAGTTGTGTGCTTAGTGATTTACTTCTCCACCTTTATGCTTTCATGGTCACAGACTGCACTATTAGTCTATTTAAATTCACACCTCTTCTCTGCCTATAGCCAGAAGCACTCAATTAACAGATCTGCAATCCTGAACATGCACACAAAACCCCCCATTTCCTTTTGAGCACAGGCCCCTAGCAACTCAGCTATGGTATGTGTTTTTAGTGTTCATGCAAATACAAAACCATCATGGAATCAGTAACAGCTACATTTTTATTTTTTCTTAAATATTATTTGCTTTTTGTAAAACACCTATCCAGAGAACATTTTGTGGGATTAAATTTATCTTCACCCTGATAATATTTAATTAAACATTTAAGAAACAGATCTACCATACAGAAGTGTACTTTCTATCTCTATATACCACACAAATTAATGTTGTATGATTTAAAATTTGATTTTTAATTCTCAGTGATCTGTCTTCTCAGAGCTGGAACTAATCTAGCCTAGCTAGATTAACTAATCTGCCAGAAATTCAGCTGTTTCAGTTGCAAATTTCCCAATCATTGCAAGAAGTGAATTCAGAATGTATTTAATAGCTGTATGAGTCTTAGGTGATTCCTTAGAGTAATTGTGCATTAAATTGTGCATTTAAAGGAGTTAGCCAGAGTAGTCATTGAACAACTATTTGAGCAATAGTGAGGATATTGGTAGGATATGGCTGTTCTTACAATTAAGTCCTTTCTTTGGAGACTATTTGACAAAGAAAAAAAAAATTAAAGGAGAAAATCTGGGATTATTTATCAGAGTTAACTAGGGGTCACATGATATTTTTAAAATACTGTAAATAATTAGATCATCCAAGTCATTACTGCCCCTTGCTGCAACAATTGTCCTGCCAGAAACAAATATCCAAAGTCATGCTACATGTGTTATTACAGTACATAATGGAAAGACAGAAAACAGCAAAGTTAAGGTATACATTTCCAAAACTCTGAAATGGCTTTTGGTTTGATTTTGCTGGGGTTTGACAGCTTAATGGAAGAGAAAAACATTATCAAGGAGGATGAGGCTGGTTCTACAAATTGAGTCTTGAAGGGAAGCACCACTTTACAGATAGCTTTTTAGATTGTAGTAGCTCAAAAAGTGCCTTTAATTTAGGAAGAGCATTGAGTTTTCTAAATCCTACACAAGCAAACCCAGGAAAGGATACCATAGCTACATACCAGCAGTGCAAATCAATTACAGTCAGAAGGTACAGCAGCAGGACAGGCAGAGAGATCCAAGCTTGCCATTTTAAGAATAACACCACAGCTGAGTGCAGCTATAGACCAGCACCAGGTGTTAAACCTTCCCACAGCCACCCACAAAAGCCAGTTAGGCTGCTAATCTTTCCCAGTTCCCAAGTAATGTGCTTACAAATTTGTTTAAAACTAGTTATCTGTATTCACTTGAGCTGGTTTATGCATAGTTAGGTCTTTATAAGTCACTCAGCCATGAGGATCCATTACAGCAATGGATTACTCCATTACCTGTCTCAAAACAAGAAAGATGTAATGTGGAAACAACCATAAGGGCTGATCCTCAGAAAAAGCAAACTAATGAAAAACTAGTGGTCTCTTTGGATTCTGTATACAAAATAATGCATATATTATCAAAACAGAAGGATGGAAAGTCATGGAATGCTAAACCACAACAGTCTAATGCAACATCACATGCAGCTATGCTTTATGCTAGCCTCTTAACAGAAAAGGATGTTTAAGTGAAGAAGGACACTAATGCAAAAGTCCTTTCTAATTAATACCTTGATATCTATTCAGGACAAGTTCTGCCACTAGCTAAAATCCATCTGGAGAGCGGTATAACTGCTTGTTCTGTCTCAAACCTGCAGTGTTTGGCTCCACAGCACAAGGTAGTCATCAGTGCCACAAAGCATTATGGTGTAAAATAACCTGTATGTTAATCTCATGCTATTTTCTCCTTGACTTATTTCTCAGCTCTGTTAAAGCTCTCAGGGTGTTAAAGTTCTGTTAAAAATCTCAGGATGACATTTAGGGATGTCAAGTTAGTTTACTTCATCTCTACCATGGTCTTCAAATCCCATTTCTCCAAGCAGAGCAAAGTTGAAATAACCCTTTACAACAACAACAACAAAAACAACAATTTAACAAAATTATGTGGCTGAAAAATGTGTGCTCTGTCCCCACTGTTGCTAATGAGGAAAGAAGGGTGAGTGGGAGTAAAACTAATTTCTCCCTCACCCACTAAGGAAACTTCTGCCTGCTAAGGACAGATTTAGAGAAGCCTGATCATTTTTATTTTTTTTTCCTTAAAAAGTTAAACTTCTATTGAGTTAAACAGAACCAGAACATCGTAATATTTTATGTGAAAAATTAAGAGACTTCTGATATAATTACTCTGCACTCTAAAGTGCAAAGTTACTCAGCAATTACTGACAGTACATTTCTAAATCTCCTCTTAGCTTTTTGCACAAGAACGATAGACAAAATTAAAACTTGCCCTGTTTTTCTCAATAAGCTTGATCCAGCTAAGCAAAGACAACTCTACTGTAAAACATTCCATGGTCCAGCTAACCTCCTTATAGGATAAGTGTTAGTTGCCACTACCCAACTCCAACCAGAAGGAATTTATTTGTTTTATCCAGGGACTGTGCTAAATCCATTAGCACCCCAGGGAGAGGGAGTAAAAATTTAGGCTTCCCCCATCACCACTACATGTCCAATTCACAGGCTAAGCAGTCAAGCTGTCACTGTTTTTTCAAGGCTATTGTGACTGCTTTGCTGTGATGATGAAGCACCTCATCAGGCAGGACAGGGTGCCCTAACCTGCTGGATCCATCCTCTGTGGATGTGGGAAACATGGGCTTAATTTTCACATTAAATAAAATAATTGGTCTTGAATTAAAGGTCCGTAAGAGTCCCTTATGATATATATATATACATATATATGTTTAGATTATATAACTGTCTGCCTCATTTAGAGACATTCATCCAGGAACAGGACAGACTGACCAGGCTTCCCAGGTAAGTATCCTGATGCAAAAGAACTGTAAGAGTTATTGGCTTACTTAGAGATCCACTCAATATCTTTTTAATTAAGACTGCAATCTTCTGTGCAGTACAAAGCCAGTACTGAGATTTATAATCTCTTGTCATGTTGCTCAAAGTCACCATCTCATTTTTATCTCTATTGCTGTTATCTATCTTTTATCTACAAATAGAAGGTTAAAGTTTGAGGCATATTTCTGGGCCCTTGTCAAAATTAATTTTATGGAAAAATGAAGCACTTAAAGGGTTTCTTCTCTGGTAACACAACTGCACTAACCAGAACTGTGTAAATTTTGTGGTATTTCCTATTCACTTTCCTGGAAGCCAACACTACAAAAGCAATGAGACAAGCATAAAAATCAAAACTTCCAGCCAACATTTCACCTCCACAACCCCAGATATGAGATCTTTAAGTCTCAGAGCAATTGGGGAGAAGAATCATTCTTCAAAATATTTTAATTGTGAAAACTTAATTCAGCAGCATCTGAATACCACACCCTCAGATGCAAGCACATAAGCCTATCAACAGTGCATTGTATGCTTCATGGCTGGATGCTCAACAACTTCCAAATTCAACCTTGAATTTATCTGTGAAGGCATTAAGATAAACCCAGCTGTTGCATATATGTGCAGTGCAATTATGATGATTCTGTACATCAAATACACACAGCTAATTTGCAAAGTTAAGTACCTGCAACTAAGAGAGAGCCTTAAATAGTCTCTATTGTCAACTGAATTTTATTTTTGTTCCTCTAGATACAATTCCCCACTGGGCAGCATTTATCCAGCACAAGATTTCCATGGTGCTGAATACTGACAAAAATTGGCAATCATTTCCTGATGAGGGTTTGGATTGAGTTTTTTTGGTTACTTTAACCCACAGCCAGTTGCCTTCTCAACAATTCAGAGGTTTAGTATCATCAACAAGCTTTTTGTTTTCTCTCCAAAACTTTTTCCAAAAGTATTTATTTTGGGTTGAGAAACTTGATATTGTATTTTCCAAATTTGAGAAGTAGCTATATATATAAAAATTATTCCTCCAAACACAGTGGACTCTGAAAAAGGGTTGTCTCCTTTTATGCAGAGATACAGTATGAAGAGTGTACATGAATGCTAGAGTATATTCTCCAGGACTGTCTGTGCTCTGAATGAACCTGTAGCAGTACCAGTGAGGAACATCTGCTGCCTTTTTACCCTTAAGGTGGGTGGATTTTAGTGCACAATAGGAACAACTCAAGGTGAGTGTATATATAGGTGTTCCATCTGGTAAATGCAGCAGAAACAAGATACTATAAAATGAAAAGTCTTTCGACTATGCCCTGCTCTAGGATGAGCATGAAAATAAGAGCAAGCTGTACTTCAAACCTTTTTTTTTTTTTTGCTGCTTTTGTCTTGTCTTGACTTCTAATATACAGTAACATTGTCAGCTTTTTAATGACAAGAGCTCCAACTCATCTGAACTTCTTTCCCCTAGAATCCATCTTTTATTATCTTTTAAAGACACTGTAAAAATGGCATTTTCTTTGCAAAATAAACACCAGCAACAAAGTGCAAAAGAAGTTAAAATTAAAGCTTTATTCTATATATTTTCCATACAATCCATCAGCTTTTTTTTTTTTTTTTTTTTTTTTTTTTTTTTTAATTGCTGTTGATGTAACTCAAGTTCAGTTTTGCCATGAGTTTACTGATACAAGCATTTATCAGTACAGGTCCTGAACTTGAACATTGTACCACTTCTATGTTTCTCACTGCTTGAATGCAAAATAAATTCTATCTAACTACCACTGAAAATGAATCAAAAATGATCCTCATTCGTAGGGACTATTAATACATCAAGCAAGAAGTAAGAAATAAATCACAGAAGTTTAAAGGTGTTAATTTTTTGTTATTACCATATCATAGTAAATATAGCTAAACATCCAGCTAGCATCCTTCTTCCCACATTTCTATTCATTGTAAATTGCCATGTTTCATTCATATTTATTTTCCTTTGTTCTCTGTCTGTTATTTTTTAATACACAAGATACTAACTTTTGATCAATTTTTTAAAAAGCCTCCAAAATTCCTACTGGATACAACTCATATGGAAATACTTTCTTATCAATTTCCAAGGCCTACTGAGTATTCACTTTCTAGAACTGATAATTTTAGCATTTAGAAATATATTTATTCATTCTATACCTCTTATCATTTTTTCCTCATACAGAAACAAGAAATAAAATTGACTGTCATACATATTTAGATTCATTTTATGCTTGCTAAGGAAGCAATTTTAGCATTTATCTCTATTAATAACTGTAATTCTTTTACACCTCATTCTGGAACAACCAGGGAGATGTCCTACCAAAAAGTTCCATTAATACTAAATAATAAATCTAGGCTTTTGACACAGTCCCCCACAACATCCTACTCACCAAGTTGGAGAAATAATGGATTTGATGGGTAGACTGTACAGTGGATAAGGAATTGGCTGTATGGTTGCATCCAGAGGGTGGTGGTCAATGGCTCGATGTCCAGATGGAGAAAAGTCACAAGTGGCGTCCCTCATAGGTCTGTACTGGGACCTACATTGTTTAATATCTTCATTAATGATATTGACAATGGGATTGAGAGCACCATCAGCAAGTTCGCAGATGACACCAAGC
>JAOEGS010021379.1:24802-40538 GCA_025447755.1 Corythornis vintsioides | reverse complement strand
TGAGGCCCCATCCCTGGAGCTATTGCAGGGGAGGTTGGCCAAGGCTCTGAGCAGCCTGGGCTAGTTGAGGGTGTCCCAGCTCCCTGCAGGGGGCTGCACTAGATGCCCTTTGGAGGTCTCTTCCAGCCCTAACCATTCTATGATTCTATGATAGTTTTGCAGCCTATCAGAAATTCACAGAGTCGGTCATGCTTTCAAAAGATAACCTTCAGCTTGGGAAATCCCTGAGCTGTGGACTGCCACATGCCAGAAAGTTTCATTTTATGCTTGATTTGTTTGTACTTTTCCTTGGCATTTTTGACTGGCCACTATTAGAGACGGGGTGCTTTAATCAAACTGAATATAGCCATTCCATTCTTATGTGAAAAAGGAAAGATTTTGAGGGGTTTTGTTTGTTTATTTGTTTGTTTGGGTTGTTTTAATCTCATTTTGCATATTCTATACAAAACATCTATTTACATCAAAAATTACTGAAGTAAAATAAATACCATAATTTCCTACTAAAAGTTGTTTCAGTAACACCATTATTTCACTGTGTAGCTTATTGTTTCATTTCCCATGATGCCAACAGAAATCTGATGTATTACCAGGGGTCAGGGACAGGGGGGTATCAGTCACACAGTAACAAGAAAGAAGTTAATTGTTGATATTTTACTACCAGAAGAAAATCCATTAAAGTCAACAGTATTTGCCTTATTGTGATTGATGATACATTGCACTTCAAAAAGTAACTGGGTAAGCAAAGCTTTTCAAGACAGAATTGTAATTATTGGTATCTTAAAGAGCTAGTTTTTCTCTCTGTGCCTTACTTCAGTATTCATATTATGTAATTATGTCCCACATGCCTAGCAGATCAACTTTGTCTTTTGGAAGACAAAAAAGGGAAACCAATATTAATAAAGAGAGGAATAAACTGATCACACTACAACAAACTCCCTTTACTCACCCTTAACACACAATTACTGACTCTAATTTGCTTGATAGAAAAAAAGGTTATTTCAACTTAAGTATATGCTGTGAGTTGGAGAAAACTGACCTCATGAAACTTAGCATCGACACAAAATGGTAACTTCAAGATAAACTTTCTACTTTCAACGTCATCTACTCAGTAGTGAAGAGTTGTGTCCTGGTTTGAGTGAGAACCAAATAAATTCTGTTCAGTGATTTTACTTTTCAGCTCAGATTTTCTAACTGGCTGCACTGTCTGAAGTTAGCAGCTTGTTTTGCAGACAGAGACTGCTTCTAGCAGTGGTAACACCTCATGTTTAGAGTTACTACCGAGGATACCAAGGCCACTGCTAGAACTTGTGTATCACACTGGGGGTGCAGAAAGTGAAAGGCCCCACCTGCAGGGAGGAGCGGTCTGGACAGGTGACCCCAAACTGACCAACAAGGTGTTCCAGCCCATAGATGGCATAGCCAGGAGAGAAAGCTCGGGGGTCCAGAGGGTCTCAAAATGCACAGAGAGAAGAAAAGCAGGCAAACTAAACTGGCAGGCTAAGCAAGCTAACTGGTGGGCTAGGCTCTCGACTCTGGTTGTTGGTGTTCTTCCTCTCTTGAGGGGTTCTCCCCCTCAGAGCACCAAGGAGGACTCTGTCCATCCTGCCTTCAATCCTGATCCGTTTGTTCCTGACCCCAGTGCCAGAATCCAGCTCCTGAACACAGCTCTGTCTGCTGCAGGGCCCAGTCTGGGGCTCTCCCTGTGCCAACTCCACAGCACCAGTGACAGTGACGGAATTGCCATCAGGGGGTTGGGTTCAGTACTGGTTTTGTACATACTTGTATATATTCCATTATTATTATTTTCATTATAATTGTTCTTGTTTCCTTTTCTAATTGCTAGGTCTCTCTCCCTTATTCCTTTTCTCTTCCTCTGTGGGGGAGGGTGGGCAGTTAAAAGAGAGCATCTGTTATCAGTCTGGGGCTGCCCTGGCCCTAAACTGTGACAAGTTGGAAGCTATTTTAAGCAGGATCCCTTTGTCTCTCCCTCATACTAAAGATATAAACATTTGTAATGATAGGGTTAAATCCTGACAGATTTTCTAGCATTTAGTGTGTGGTTTTAACTGTGTAAACTAGCTTTGTGTGAAAAAGAATTGCAGTATGTGTGCATTTAAATCTATACTGACTGATAAAAATAATCAGATGCTGTTGTCTTTTCCCAGTTGGAAAAAAAAAACCATTAATTGCACTTCAATGTTATTTATTTTGTGTGGTTTAGCTACCAGTGCACAATTTTTATGGTCAGTCTGAAGTGTAATAAAACATCATTGCCAAATTCCACAGGCTATCTAGACTGACCTATCAGATCAGAGTACTGTTTCCAAGTCTGCTATTACACAATCATTTTTGTTCTTGCTTGCCATTTCTAAGTGATTTTAAATAGCTAAGTATAAGCTAATTTAGCTGCCAGGGAAAGCAACAATTTTCTTCCTTTGAACATCTACTGGCTAATCTTCCAGTAAGGATGTGTTTTCCAAATAAACCAATGAGTTCTTTCCAGTTTAGCTGTGAGTGTTAGCAACACCTGAGAAATAGGCTGGATGTTTCTCCATAATTATTTTAAAAGCATGCCAATAGTTAATAATTTTGTTCTTGTGAAGGAGAAACAGAGAAGGCTGGAAGCTCAGGAAACAGACAGAAAAATAAAGCAGTATTTAAACTGCCCAGCTGCATTATATGCTATTAGCTATTTTCTCAGACTGGCTACTTCACTTTAAGAACATGTGCAGTTGTTCCACTTAATCCTACTGATCTAGCATTGTGAAATATGGTAAAACAATAGACTGCATTCACCACTGCCACATTTTAGTGATGACCCCATCTATGGTGTTCTTTCATTCTCCCACTGGCAGGAAATTGTGCAGAATAATGCTCTGTTTCCTCACTGTAGGAGAGGAAAAGTGGTATGCATCACATACTATGCATGATTCCTAAACAAATACAGTCATGCAAGGCAGACTGAGAGCTGTTTCAGTTACATGGGTTAGATTGCTTGCTTTGTGATGACTAAGCTTATGAAACCATCCCAAATACCAAGTTTGTTATCCTACCACCAGTACTGCTATGAGCAGTAGAGTTGTGATTATATGGGCAAAGGACCCATACTGAACTACACCATAAAATATTATGTAAATCCTTCTCAAAAAATTAACAATGAAGCTTTCACGTGGTAACACATCTTTGAATTTATAATCTCCCTCATAAGATATTAGAATAAAGGAGTTTTCCAACAGTAACAAAGAATCCTTTTATTAAGCTTCATGATTGTAGCCATGTAGTGTCTCTTAATAAGCTAACAAAGGGGTTAATAAAACCGTGCTGAGCCATTAAATATTGAAAACACCCCTGATTTTTTAATCTAATCTCTCTCAACCTGATACTTTTCTTAAAAATCTATTTTTTTTTTAGTAGAAAGCTTTGCTAAGACAAACTTTCTAATGAAGCGAAATACAGCCATAAATGTATTCCCAACAAGAGGATCTTCTGCTCATGTTTTGGCAGCAAAATAGAAGTAACAAAGGAGAAAAATCTAGCTTTTCAAGTTGTTAAAAACATGTTGCCTTACAACAAAAGCTGCTCATGCCAAGTTCTGAAAGTCACATTTGTACAGCATCTTCTCTATTCTGCTGTGCAACAGTTGAGTTGTTTATATTCTTACAGTTTAAAGAATTACTGCTGATCATGTGACATGACCAGTAAAACAAGGTCTCTAAAATATGATATCATAATCTAGGATTTTCATAAAGCAAAGGAAGTGCTCACATATGGGGAGAATAAGAGTGACACTACAGAAAGATAAGATTAGACAGAAATAAAAATCAAGTGTTTGGAATAATAACATTTAGAACAGATAAAAGAAAAGCCTGGTAATGATCACAAAATAAAGGTAGAGGAGAATAGCAAAATAAGTCATAAAATGGCAATGAAATTTAACAATTGAAGTGCAGAGTTAGACAGTAATTTGGAAAGATACCCAAGAACTCTTATGTTCTACAATACTAATCTTAACAAAAATTGTTTTGCTCCATTTTATAATGCCTAATATTAGATTACTACAATGATCATCATTATGCTATAATGCATTTGTATTACTATAATACAACTACATAATTACATAAAGATCTTGAAACAATCCATGTAAACCCTGTAGTTTTCATTTCTATCAATATTATAATATTAGAAAAACAGATTTGGCAGCATACTGGGTGTCAAGTGGTAGCGAGTCACCTTTAAAAGAAAAAAAGACTTTTCTTTTTCCCTGCCTGTGGGGGCAGTGCCAGGCCAGCTGGGGCCCAGGGGTGGCCTGGACATGCACGGGGACAGAAACAGAAGAGGAGTGGTTTTCGGGAGGCTTTCTTCTTATTCTTCTTCTTGGAGTGAACCCAGAAGAAGGTGCCTAGTGAGAACCTGTTTTCGTCTTCTCAGGATGAATTTCTCTGACCACTTTTCATCACCACAATTCTCTGGAGCACCTCTGCCAGTTGTATTTTCGGGTTCGTCTGACACTTTGATCCCCTGGAACCCTATTTCTGTCCCGTGCACATTGAACCGCAGCGATTTTCAAACCTCTGTCTCCTTTGCTTCCCTTCTCCTCCCTCCCCCCTTTCAATGGCATTCCCAGTGTGGTCAGGAGGGAAGGACGGCCATTTGTGTCTGTTCTATATTGCTGTTTCAGAGTTTACTGATTTCACATTGTTGTTCAGTTTTGCATTCTATACAGATACCTTTCTCTCTCTCTCTCTCTCTTTCTCTCTCTCTATCTCTCTATCTATCTAGTTTAATAAATTCTTGTCTCCTTATAAGCCTCTTCTTCTTTACGAAGCTGGTGAAAGGGCTGGAAAGCATGCCCTATGAAGAGCGGCTGAGGGAACTGTGTTTGTTTAGTCTAGAGAAGAGGAGACTGAGAGGAGACCTTATTGCCTAAAAGGAGGTTGTAGCGAGGCTGGTGTTGGTCTCTTCTCTCAAACTGATTATGATAGGATGAGGGGAAATGGCCTCAAGTTGCATCAGGGGAGGTTTAGGTTGGATATTAGGAAGAAATTCTTCCCTGAGAGCGTAGTTAGGTGCTGGAACAGGTTGCCCAGAGAGGTGGTGGAATCCCCATCCCTGGAGGTGTTTAAAGAACCAATATATGCGGCGCTTGAGGATATGGTGCAGTGGTTAGAGAAATGCTGGACAAAGGCTGGACTTGATGACCCTGGAGGTCCTTTCCAACCATATTGATTCTGTGATTCTTTGATTCTCTTGCATTTATAAAAATTTAAGCTAATACCTGTCCAAACCAGGACACTGGGGAGTGCTGCTGTATCATAGCACAGTATTTGTTGGACCTGCATACATCCCACAACAGCAGTGAGTATTTACATGCCAAGTATGATATGCTTTACATGTGTGAAATTCACAACAAACACACAAAGGAGCGCTACAGTGAAGGTGCAGAGGACTGCCATGCTGAGAATACATTAAGACCTCTGTACAATCAACCAGAGCTGGCTCATAATAGGTGTATACATGTTGTGAACATTATCCAATATGCATACTTTGGACTTATTTTTTACCAGCTGTGAATATTTAGCATCCTAAGTATTTGATATATTGTACTGTCAGCAACTTCTCTCTGCTACTCAGCTACATGATTGACTTTTTGTGAGTAGTCCTCCTAAATTCCACCAAATTGCTATAAGGCACCAGGCTTAAAAAAAATTTAAATAAAACATACACCAATGTAATTAATGCAAATTGTTCAATTAGTCATTAAGGCAAATTTCATACTGTGTGCTTGTACTCATCACCTGCACAGTCAAACATACCTATGTTGGTCAAAACTGGTAAATTCTACAGCTTTTACCAGAACTTATATTATACCAGTACATAATATTCACCCTGAAAATTCAATCTAGAAACTCATTCGTGCTATAAAAGCCTTCCTCAGAAAAATATTAATTCAGATATCATTTAAGGAATTGAATTTCTCATCTAATTTAGTGAGACATCAACCATGAAATTCTCAATAGGAAAAGATTTGAATCAGTTCCTACATTCCACAGCAGGACGTGTAAAAAGAAAAACCATGCACCCACACAAACACAGAAAATAAAATTTATATGTCCTAGAATGAGAAAGTATGAACTGAGGATAAGTAGAAAAATACCTACAAGTTTTTAAGGGATTATCATATACTATGACTTTATCTTGCTGAGAGTGTATTTGAAGATTCTTTGTTTTAATAAACCAACCTTGAAGTGAGATGATCTGAGACAGCTGAAAACATGAGCAACCTATTCAAATAAAAATGCATTGCTTTTCCAATCTTAAAACTCAGGTTTTGGTTACTGGTGGCTAACAAATGTCACTGCAGGCAAAGGAAGAGGTTAAATATCTCAAGAGTAATTGCACTCTTGTGGTTTTAATTTACTGTTTTAGAAATGATTACATGGTTTTTAACAAGTCAAATGTCTGTTTTAGGGTAGACAATGCTTTTACTGTGAATAGATTTGTCTACATGTTAAAATGTAAAGATTATCTTAAGGCCCCATTCTGCAAAGATTAAAATAGATATAAAATATATATCCAAAGAATATATTGGAATTCATGGGACTGCTCACATCCCAAAAATCTGCATGCATTTAAATAGTTCTTAGAAAAGTTATTTGCACTTCCAAATCAGTCATTTTGTCAGTGTAAACTACCTTCAGAGATAAATATTTGTGAACTGTTGTTATTCTTAGGAAAAGAAAAACCCTAACAACCATAACTAGCAAGCAGGATGTCTGAGATTGGACATTTAAAAAAACCCCTAAAAAGATCAATGATCAGCCTTAGAAAAGAAAGTAAAGAAGCTTAATCAGGTTGACAGTTGCAGAAAAAGCCCAAGTATTTAGGAACCAAATCCTCTTTCTAGCAAAATCTTATGGTTTGGCACACTTCTGCTGCTCACATACTGACACTTGAGAGAAAATAACTTCTGTGAATTTTGTTTTGCTGATATTTTTTTCACTTTAAATTGTATTTCTGGTAACATGTTCAAAAGTAGCACAGTGATACAGTTGGAAGTGACCATACAGAATAGGTTCTTGTTATTAGGTAAAAAAGCCTAAAAGCAACAGATCCCTTTTTGTCATACAATATCTAATTAGGAACACCATTTTGGTGGTTTAATTTATTTTTTTCCCCCAAAATTTCTGTTTCAAAGTAATTGCAGTCTTTTTTGGGGGGGACTCATTCTAAGACTTTGATAGGCTTGGAAATCTTCACCTGGGTACTTGTATTATTCTGCCATTATACTATGGCTCAAAGTTTTACAAGGATAATCAGTACTATATATATTGCATATATGCAATTTTTCTGAATTTTGATTACTGTGTTATTTTTGTAAACTTAAATATATTTTCAGAGTGAATCCTATCTGGGTACACCCAGAAAGTCACAGTCTTAAGATGGCAATGAACACTTTGGACTTCTAAGGTAAAGGAAGGGTTAGTAGATCAGTGTTACAAGAAGGAAGATCTAGAGAAGGACAGAGGAAATTTATTGCCTCCATAATAATCAATGACCCTGACAATGAATTTTCACATTAAGTGCTGAAAATTTGATCCTCGTGCCATTGAGGTTCTTTAAACACGAATTCTACATAGTTCTTAGGTTTATGAAAAAAAAATTTGCTTCAGCTAATTCCTTCCAGTGTCTGCAGACACCTTCAGTCTTTAATCACATCTCCTTTCAATTGATACAATCTAAGCATCAATCACTTAGATGTGTAATAGAGAGATGTGTGCCACTTGTACAAGCGTAACCATTTCTGGACTTCTCAAAATCCAGCTTTGAAAAGGGGCAGAATTTCTAATATAGTCCAAAGAAGCCTGCCACAGCTGGGGACAGTACAGAGATACTTCTGGAACCTTAGTTTTAGCATCATCAAAATCAGATAACGTTAATCTTTCCCTTATAGCGTGTTATAAGTTTGCATCATAACACATTTCTTAAAAAAAAAAAAAAAAAGTCACAATACATAAGCAAAAAAAAAAAAAAAACAAACTTGAAGAGACAGCCTTTATCCTAAAAAGAAACCATTCATATGCAAAATAATTTTTTTTCCACACATTTATATTCAGTGAAATGAATATAACATCTCCAAATCACTTAGAAATTAGATTATCCTACTCAAGCACTTTCACCTACTACATACTTTTCTTTCTGAAAACAAAACAAAATACATTCCTAGACTCTATCAGCTGTACTTGCTTATAATGGCAAATTCAAACCACACCAATAGCTACGATGTGCTGTTGATTACTTTCAGACAGTTATTTCCCTCATCAGTCCATTAAAGAACTACTTATGGAATCATTCATGTGGAAGACACCTAGTCTGTTTTTTGTTTAACGAAATGCACTTGTTCTGTATCAGCAAAGTAACATTGGTATAAACCTAAACTGTGAGCTCTGAAAAATTAATATTGTTGATTTTATTGGAGAGTTCAGCATTCAAATAACAAAGCTAATCTACCTTTTTTTTTTTTTTCCTACAAAGGAAAAATATAACAATCCAGACAACACTAAAATAATTGACTCCTCCTAAAAAAATCCAGTTTGACAAGGCACATACACAAACAGATAATTTTTTCTTTGGGACTTACAATTTCAAGTCTAATTTATAAGAAACTATGAGAAACTTAGTTTTGATTATTTATGGCACATTTAATGGTAGAGAAGCCCATGACAAAAAATACTTAAAATTAAAATAGCACTGTTTTGCAAATATTCCAGTTTACTATGGATGGTTGGCATTGTTTCATGAGGCAAAAACAGAACTTCTATTGTACTATTAATTAAGGATAAGAGTATAAACATAGTCAGTTCTCTTAAGGATTAAATGGACAAGCTTTTAAAACTACTGAAAGATTAATTTATTGTGTTCAGGCTAAGGATAAGAAGGTAGGCAGAAATAAACAGTGTATTTACTACAAAGAGAAAACAATGGGATTTTCCTTCATGGCTTCCCAGTTTTGCCATGCTCCTGTCAGCAACATAGCAGACAACAAAAAATCATTGTGGTGATATTCAATGTGATTTGAACTTTGAAAGCAAGTCATTTAGTAAGAATCCACCTTACAAAAATAAATGCCAGGACTTTATTCTAGACCAAAACTAAACTAATTTTATATTAGTTCTGTTAGCTACTTCAGGGAATGTTTCAGACATGACAGCCAAAGGCAACACAATCAAGCTAAGTACTCCTGATACACCCAAGGTTAAAGTTACAGCCTCAGAACAAACTGCCCAAATTTATGTTTTTAAGCATTCAGTATATGTTCTGGAAAAAAATCTTTAAGACATTTTACCGGCCTTGATCAAACTCTGTAACTCCAGAAGATACCCCCATGGCATCAACTCTACACCCAAACGTAACGTGTCTCTGAGAAACTGTATTTTAATGCTGGTTCCAGTTCAGTTAATGCAGCAGCCAGTAACTCTCACATGATGTGGAACAGTGCTATGTGAAGAGAATGTGTGTGTAAAGCCTAGGCCAAAATAAATCGATGTGCAAAAAAAGGCCTTGTGATCTGTAGACATATGAGAGACTGGCCCTTGAAATGGGCCTCTTAGTGTGCTCTGACATGTGGAATCAATAGGATCTGTGACAAAAGAGGGGAAATGCTTCTGTAACTATGTATGGTAGCAAAGAAATGCCATGTAATCAGCTAGGCATTTATCACCAGCAGCACTAACTCCTCAACAATATGCTTCGTGAAGAGAACATCCCAATTCAAACAAGTCCTTCAGAAAGCTGAGTGTAAAACAATGAAACTATGGTTATCATGGAAGTTTTTGAAAAGAACTAGGATGTAATGCTGGATACTACACAATATTCCAGGACACAGAGAAACCTGAGAGACAAGTTCCACAGCTGTAGAAACTGCCCAAATTATTTAGATGTGAATTTTGGCAACCAACTCATTTCACTAAGAAAAGACTGAGCTTTTCTTAAAAAGGAAATATCCACATATATATCCACACATATATATCCATACATATAATTAATTCTGGTCTCCCAGTATAGGCTAAGCATATTCCCTAAAAAATAAGACTTGAAATGTCACTTAGCATTATTAAAGGGCACTAAGAACTAATTGAATTCAACACTGAAAGGACCATCCTCAGCTCATTTTATGAGAATTTTCTGTACAGTCACAAAGGAGAAAAAAAAAAGAAAAGAAAATGCCCAGCCATGCAGGTGAACAAAACTATCCTGCTATTCTTAATTGCTACTTCATCTCACCACTTTTCAGCAAGGTAGAAGGTATTTTTCAAATAGCAGCATGTGGTTCCCTGACAGACTCCACAGGCAGTTATGCTGTGAGTTTTGGAGATTCCTTTATATTGGGATGCTGCTGCTGCTGCTGAGTTGGATTGTCATAAGTGCTCAAACAGCATTTTCTTCTGTTTTCAAACACTGAAGTCTGAAGATATTATCTTGTTTCTGTAGATATTCATACATCCACAAAAATAAATAGCAGTATATTATTCCCTTGCTTATGTACTATGCAAGTTTAAATGTTATTTTGCTAAATATCACCTGCTATGCGAGGATGGAAAATTAATTATATTCCTAATTATATTTTAATATTGTAAAATAACTAAACAAATGTGCACTTCGATTTTCTTGCATTTTGTTTCTGTTGTGGTTTTTTTTTGTAATGTCATCTAAAACAGAATTTTAAAACTAAAAAGTGACTCCATAAACATACACATTTCTCTTTTTCAGCTGAGGCACAGAAGAAATCAAAAGCACAAAAGATCAGTAACCACTTTTCATAACTAATTTCAAATAGTATGCAATACACAGGTCATTCCACTGAATACAGAATCAGAGGGCCAGCATAAATATTTTCATAGCCATCTGCTATAGTCTCTAATTCTTAAAAAGCTGTGGTGTAAAAAAATTATATTTTACAAACCACATTATCTTAAGCAATGAAATAAAGAAATCAAATGTTAAATAGAATAAACCATAATTAAGCTATTTTTCATTCACAGATTCATAGATTCATAGAATCTATAATTCATCAATAGATATGCAATCCTGCTAATTTACAGGAAGGCCAAATATCTGCAATTCAGTGGTGAACCAGGAAAACATGTAAACCTAAGAACTGCATACTCTAATGTTTCTGTACAGACTAAAAAAAAAAATAGCACATTTTTTCATCGTCTTGAAAATACAAAAAAATACCAAATCAACCAAGCAAACCGAGAAAATAAATATAAAAAAATTCTACTGCTCCAGGTCAGACTGAGACCTTGGAACCTCACTGAAGAGACTGCTTTTTAATGGAAATGCCAACACCAAATAGAGCACTGCTAACAGATAATGCTTTAATATAAGATATTTTTTCTGCTCCTCTTCTCCATTTCCAGATTGAGCCCAAGAGGCCTAAGAAGAGTCTGTTGATCAGGTTTCTTGTCAACTAGCATTTCCATCTTGGTGTGGATTTTCAGGCTGACAGTATCATTTTGTGGTTGATGTGTTTTTCTACTTCTGTTTTTAATTTATCACTTGAAGTGAGTGCACTGGGTGGATATTTATCAGGTCTCTACTTCCCCAGAGGACTACAAAATACATTTTCCATGTTCATTGTTGATGGCTTAAATACAGCACACATGAAACAACAAGAATCTTATTCTTAATGTAGCAGGTAAAATGTCCACAAAACAGTGGCTCTAGGGGTTGCATTAGAGGAATAAACAAAATAGATTTGACCTTAGTGAATTTAAATAATTTCTAAAATTTTTAGTTTAAGGAACCTGAGATGTTTAACGATAGAATGTATAGAAATATTCTTTGCATGAAGGTCAGCAAAATATTTTGCTAGACATTAATACTTTACAATATTCCTTAGCTCTATTCCTTCTAAAATCTTGTGATTTGGAGGAAGATTTTTAAAAATCTTACAGCCAGTTTAAAAAAAAAAAAAAAAAAGAAAAAAGAAAAAAAAGAAAAGAACAAGTTACAGCAAACATTAAAAACTGTTGTTCCTGTAGGGTTTTGCTACTGAAAGTGAAATTCTTGAAAAAGTATTCGACAGAAAGCACTGATCAACCTAAATTTAGTATAAGCTTCTGTCTTCTGCTGAAGACATTCAGTTAAGTCATTTAGATGTTCTAATTCAGATTAAGTTAAAATTATATAGAAAGGAATTTAAGCTTGAATTATTGGAACACCACTCAATTGTAATACTTTTTGAAACTGAGATAACTGAGTGTCAACTATTTCTCTTTTATTCTTGGAGTCACTTTCTCTTCCATCTTGAACTTTCAGCAAGTCAAAATTTGTCACAGTTAGGGCAGACATCAGATGACTGCACACAGAAGAGGGACAGAGAAACATTGTGCAAAGATTGCACTGCTTCCCTGTGTGGCTTCACCTCAACGTTGAAAATCAAATAATCAATACAAAGTCTTCAGCTTTATATCTTATCTCAGATCTATCTTTGGCAACACTGTGCCCCAAAGTCATGGGTACAGAACTAGTTCAATACTGACCCAGATGGAAGAATGACATTTCCTGAATCATGACATTCATTTTTCTACCAGCAAATTCTTTTGGAAACTCCCATTGACATTCCATCATATGTGAAGTATTTTAGTTTTTAAAATTACTCTGCCAGATATTACAGTTATGGACAACATCATGAGACAGATCACCAGCAGCATAAGCTAATTTACAAAATAAATCTGTTTTTGCCCTTCAGAATTTTTTCATACACTGTTCTGTGCTGCCTTTAGTATAGGAGGACCAGTGAGTGCAACAGCAACACATTTTTTTTCTGCACACAGATGAAGAAATGAAGACTTAAGAGCACTGGGACTAAAATATCTTCCAAAGTGTAGAAAAACAACCTGGATCTTCCCCACTTCCTCCCCACCTCTCTTCCCTGTAAGAAACTGCTGCTTCCAGCAGCAGAAATCTCGACTCCTAAATACAATTACTAAAACTATGAAGGATGCTGTCAGTAGCCATTCTGTAATAGCTTTTCCTTAGTTCCCCTGGGAGTTGTTTCACTATTTTTCAACACATTTGAACAAACAAACTAGTTTTCCCATTGCTATATTATTTGAATATCATTTTAAACCACACAAATAATGCAACTATCATGGAAACATTAAGTGTACTTTCCAATGCAACCACTTCTGTGACTGTACCACGGTGTTCATTTTACCTCTCTTTTGACTCAGGAATTACACACCTATTTTGAAGATGGAAAGATTTAATCATTCTGCTCAAACCATGTTACTGTTGAGGATTTTAGGTGTTTCATTATCTTATTATACTCTAAAATAACAATGTCCATCTTATTTCAGGAACCTGATTTGCTTTAACTGTGAGGTAACAGACTCTCAGGCTTTCATGGCATAACCGTGTATCTCTCACTGAGCTTTCATCACAATTTTTTCTCTTCCTTTCTATCTTATTTACTTGGGGTTACTAACATAAGTAGTGTGTCAGTTTGTCATAATTTTCTATTTTTCTTCTGGAATTTAAATTCTACATTAGTAAAGAACTCAATTATCTATATTACTTCAGTAAACAGAGGTGCTAGGAGATTAAATCTGCTTGTAACTTCAGGAAAGAGAATTAAGCATAGTACAATTGCTCAAAACCTCGACCCTCAAACCAAAATCACTGAGCTTCTCTGAGTTTTCTTTTGAGAAAATTTGTGTAATACATAATTTTGATCATTTTGACAAAGTGGAGATTTCTTTCAGATTGCAGGTAGACAGTTTAGAAAAATCTTGTTACAATATAAAAGAAAACTGGGCATACATGTGGACAAATTGTGCTCCACCTATTCTTATTTCTGATTCTGACTAAAGATTATTTCTTAAGCTGTTTGAAATTTAAACCATTCCTAGTATACTTTCCTTTACTTCTCATGATGGAAACTTAGCATACATACTTAAAAGCTCCTGGAAAATCTGTCACCTAAATATAATGAATTGTAAATAACTACTTAATCATGTTAAACCATTAAAACCAAATTACTAAAGATAAAATATGCTAGTCTTCTCTTGTCACCCTGTTCTCTGGGGTTTTTTTTAGATGCTATATTTACATTTTTCTTTGTTTATCTTAGATCTTTTGGGGACTCTATTTATATTGTATCAGGATTTGATATATGGAAAAGAAACTATTCAAAAAAGAATAGTTTAGGGTGGTTATAAGTAATTTAATTTAGAACATAAATTAACTACTATTCTTTTACTTTATTAATTAAAATATTTGTGTTTTATCACATTATTGCCAGCCATAGTAATTTCCTGTGTGCTTCTTCATAGAAAACAGGGTTTTCTTCACATCTTTAGAAAGACAATACTTTCATCAATTATCATTATATCTCTGTAGTAGAAGCAAGAGATTGTAAAATTAATAAACCTGATAAAAATACCCCAAAATGTAGGAAAACAGGGGAAGCTGCAAATATGCATATACATATACAATGAAAAGGAATGACCTCCAAAGGCTTCAAGGTCCCCGTCCAAAATATTTTTATAAGCAGATTCTGTGCAGAAATTAAAGCATATCCTTTTTCCCTCCTTTCTTCCTTCTTTCACTCAGTGACAAAATGTTCTCAGTTTAAGACCTATTCTCTGATTAGAAAGAGGCTGTGATACCTCTGCAGGTTTCCTACAAAACAGCCTTACAAAGCCCACAAATGATCCAAGAGCATTTGTCATCTCTGCAGTGTACTTGCTGTAATTCCCTTCCTCTGGCTTTTCTTTCACACTAGATCACAAACAATTTTTGAGGAAAATAAGAGAAACAAACTATTTTAACTGCAGAAGAAAGACACGAGTATTAAATGCTATATATATTGAGTTTAATTGCCTTCCTTGAGTTTTTAAAATATAAGTTATTCTGTATAAACTGCCTTGTTTTTTTGTTAATTATTTTCATTTAATGGAATTCTTCAACCTCTTAAAAACACACATAAACAAATTTTATGACACGTATTTCCAAGATAGTTTTGTTAGATTTCTATATGACTTTTCATTTTGAGCATTTATTGAGTCTACACAATTAGATTGAAAGGGGAAAATGTTGCTCTGACATTGAATAGAAATTGAAATTGCCTGACAAATAGAAGGCAGTGGGCTGATGATGGATAGCCAACATGGCTTCAGCAAGGGCCTGCCTGAGGAATCTAGTGGCTTTCTATGATAAGGTGACTACATCCATGGATGAAGGACAGCCTGTAGATGTGATCTATCTTAACTTCTGCAAGGCTTTTGCCACAGTCCCCCACAACATTCTACTCACCAAGTTGGAGAGATATGGATTTGATGGGTGGACTGTGCAGTGGATAAGGAATTGGCTGGATGGTCACATCCAGAGGGTGGTGGTCAATGGTTCCATGTCCAGATGGAGAGCAGTGACAAGTGGAGTCCCTCAGGGGTCTGTACTGGGACCTGTACTGTTTAATATCTTCATTAATGATAATGACAGTGGGATTGAGAGCACCATCAGCAAGCTCGCAGATGACACCAAGCTGAGTGGTGCTGTGGAAAGGCTGGAGGGACAGGATGTGATCCAGAGGGACCTGGACAGGCTGGAGAGGTGGCCCAGGGGAACCTCATGAGTTTCAACAAGACTAAATGCAGAGTCCTGCACCTGGGTCAGAACAACCCTCACTATCAATCCAGGCTGGGGGATGAGGGGCTGGAAAGCAGCTCTG
>JAOEGS010021379.1:13648-24702 GCA_025447755.1 Corythornis vintsioides | reverse complement strand
CCCTGCTCCCTGCAGGGGGCTGCACTAGATGCCCTTTGGAGGTCCCTTCCAGCCCTAAACATTCTATCATTCTATGAATGTTTTAATCATAGATCTATCTTTTATTATAAAGGCCAACAACAATTTTACCAGTAGCTCAGAATCTAGCCTGCACTTAACATAGGAGTCACTCTTGATTTGGGGAAGTCATAAAAATATGAAGAAGATATTTAAATTTGGCCCAAATAAACTATCAGAACTTCTAAATTCTACATAGAGATTCTACATAGACTGAATTTGCACCATGAGTCCTCCCAGACCTACCTCTAACTCAAACACTGCTGTTTGATTGTTCATTTTAAAACTGAAAATACTTAATAATAATATACATTAATAATATACAGCTCTTTTTTCTGAAACATAATACCAAAAATCACTGGGGGGACCAGCTGAGTATATTTAAGTAGTCATCTTCCATGGAAAAAGAAGAAAACTGCTAAATGAAACAAGAAATTGAAGACATAATAATTACATTTTATCTAGTATTAAATTCCAGTTTTAACATATGTAGTGAGAAAAAACTGAAAAGTACCAAAAAGAAACCCAAAAATTAGTCTAGTATACTCCATATAATTCCTTTGTTTTGCAATGATATTGCTTTGTAGTAGCCTTTTTATGCTGTATCACTACCTGTACATGTATGTATGCCTGTGCTTATATATTAATGTCATAAAACCAGTGCATAAACAAGCAAGTTATAATCACTCCTTTCTCACAGAAACAGAAAGCACAAAAAAATACTCATTCTATCATAAATGGAAAGTTAATATTGGGGTTCTTTTTGCATTATCAATGGAAAGGTGAAGTGAAAGAAAACTGAAAATAAATGCAGCTGAAAAATTACTTTCAAATGCCCATAAAAGAGAGAGAAATCCGACTTGATGTGTACTTGATGCAGTACTCATATGAAATATGCAAGTGATATAATAGTTCTGAATATAATTCAGGTTCCAACTTTCAGAAATGTAGGTTCCATGATTTTTTTCTGGTATCATCTATATTTGACCCTGTCTTAAAAACAATGGCATAAACTTTGAGGACAGAAAGTTCAATATTTCAATACAAATATGATAAGAGATCACTTAAATTGCTCTTAAGATTAACATGTCTGTGCTGTACAAGATCATAAAACAAAACTTAATTTTGATATACTACTGTAGGACTTTTCACTAGACCTTTCAAAAAGACATGTTTCCTACAGAGGAAAAGATGAATGTCTATAAGCTTATTTATTGAGAAAAAGCTCCAAATTTATTATTTAAAATAGGTACTTTGAATATAGAGGGGAAAAATAATTACTCTGACTGCCAAATTATTTTTTTTTTTCAATTTTAGGTTTCTAGTACAATTAACATACATGTAGTATAGTTAGTTCTGGATGAGGGCGAAAAAGTGGAATTAATAACCTATAATCAATATACCTGTGTTTTTAAATATACTGCATTTAAATTAAAACCTGAATTCCTTAAGTAAGAGGTCATGACATCAAGCCCATCTTAATGTGCAAGTAAAGCACTCTTCCAATTAGTTACTGCTAATTCTCTTTGTAAGAATGGCTAAAAGTATGTTATGCATCACATTTTTGTATTCTTGTTTCAGGCTTTTTATTTGCCTGCATGGGAAATAAACAGTTTTCCCATGAATTGCCTCTTAAAATAATTCTTCAATATATACCTGAAGTAGGCCATAAAATTACAAGATCTCAAATTAGAAAGTCTTATGGAAACCAACTGTGATAAGCTCAACAAAGTATATGCAGGAAATACAAAAGAAACTGCATTATTGACAACTATCTTTCTGTATATCAGCTTAGCTTTATATTATTATTAAATTTCAACAACTTTGTTTCAATGTTACTTCACTTCAGCTGAAAAAAACCAAGCAAAACCAAGCAATATGTCTAATTGAAGTATTTTTTCACGGTGCTAGAATTTCTAATTTCATTTCACTTCAAAAATACATGTTTAGATCACTACTCATTATTTTGAACTTACCAACTCAATAATAATGGAGGTTGACATGATTGGTATGCTTAATTCCATTTTAGAATTAGATATTCTATTCTAGAACCTCTTGTGAAACCAAGATAGATTGTCACGTTTATAACAGCCTGTAAAGAGGATTTCAATTTAGTCTAGAAATAAAGTTAGTAATATCAACATTTACTGGGGTAATCTACACAGTTATTTCCTTCACCTCATGTTCCCAGAGTTCAAGAGTAAATGATCTCCAGTGCAATTCAAGAAAATAATTTTAGGGTTAATTCCCAGACAAGTAACAGTAGCTAAACCAGAAAAAGCACTAACTTTTTTCAAGGTCTTCAAATCTGTTTCAGCTTGAAAAGAACCCCCAAATGTTTAAAAGAAAAGAAACTTAAAACACTGAATTAGAATTTATGAAGGAGAAATAGGTACTGGAAAGATACTGATTCTGCCTGAGGTGCAAAGACCACATCAGATGCAAAGGACCAAGAAAGAAAACTGCTGGGTTTTGGATACCTCTAAAGGAGGGGAAGAGAAATTTTTAAAGAGAATTTTAACAACGCAGAACCTTTGCTCTGTTTCCCATAGGTTGTAGGTTTAGCAAAAAGGTGGTAAAAAGGGGAAGAATCATTGTTCCTTCTGACAGGCAACAAGGACTTAATATGACTTCTCATTATTCCAAATCCCACTACGATATCCAAATTTCTCCTTTTCAACCATAATAGCAAATCGAATTCAGGAGCTCCTGGCAATTCCAATTCTATTCACTCGAAATATCTCCTTTAATTAAAGTTTCGACCTCTGTCGAGATTTTAAGATACACTGTTCCTGTCCTAATGTAGTCTGCTGATTTAAGCAAATACTTCAGAACTCAGAGAGTTTCATTTCAATTTACAGTCCCTTGCTTTGTAATAATACTACATGGTAAGAGTCTGTGATGTATATTTAAAATATGAGCTAAATACAGAGGGAAAGCACATGCACACCTGTGTCTCTGTGTGTATGAGATTAATATTGCTTAATTAGTTTAGAAAATAGCCTATACTAGCATGTATTTCACTGGGAGAATTCAAATAGACAGTTTCAGAAGACAAAAACCCTCATATAGGTCACTTATTCTGAAATGAAAAATTTTATTTCACTCGTTACACTCATAAGTCTGCCTTGTCATGTAAGCATTACAGTAAAAAGTTTTTTTATCTTTAAGTTATAAAACCAACTGAGAGGGAAAAAAAAAACCAAACCAACAAAAAAACCAGACTTGAGATTTGAGAGGGGTCAATTGACAGGAGGATGATGTGAACTCTGAGAGATAAAAAAAGTATATAGAATTCCAGTTTGAAACCCCCCCCACAAAACAATGCATGAACCAAGAAAGACTCAAACCCTGCAGTTTTCATTCTCTTATTCTTTTACTGAGAAAAGCAACATATTTCTGGGTCTCTGCTACAATGAACATGTGCATAGAAAAAGGACAATGGAGCCCATGTGACTATTTCATCTTCCTGCAGTACACTATCTTTGCTACTCGACTGCAGTTGCAATGGTAGACACACTTGCTACAAAGAGATTCCCCTATTAGGGAGATAAAATTTAGGGGAAATAAAATAGTGAAGAATATCCTTAAAGTTTTGATAAACTTCAGACACTTCTTGGAAAAGGGCGTACTTAAATGTCCTGACTGTTACTTCTGGTAGGGTCTTAGAAGCCATTCTGATCAACTATTCTACTTGATCCAGGCTTCTTCCTCGTCCTAAAAAAATATGTGCCAAACAGATTACCTTTCTCTTTCATCTAAGCTAAGAATTAAATGCATTTATATGTATTATCTGCATATCAGGCCTATTCCGAGAGCCAGTATGTATAAAATAGAGGAGAATATATTTAGTTTGACATTGAAATTCACTCATTCTTAGTACATGGCATGAATTATTTAATTGCTATAATAATATAGTTGGGTATAGGCCCAGATAATACAGGCTAATATATGACAAAGACCATAAAAAAAAGGCACCACTACTGCTGTAGAAGACAGTTCCAAAGCAGTCTTCACATGACGATGCAGTGCTGGTGGACAGCAGGGTGATGTAATTCTGTACCTCCTTAGCTTCTGTTTAGTCAGCTGAAATGGTGTCAGGAAGATTGCCTCACAGTGACAGCATTGCCATGGAAAGCTCAGGTCATACAGCATGATGTACAGAAGTGAGGAAAGAATCCAGGCATCTAATCAGAACTGATGTTCTTCATACAGTTCTGGTAGCCTTTTGAGCCATCAAGGCCTGACAGATGGTTAAGACAGAGCAGCTGCCTTGTTCTGATGTCAGAAGAGATCTCTGCAGCTGAACAAGAAGCTCTAGAGCTCTACTCATGTTGTTTGAGGCTTTAAGCACAGGCAGGATTTTGGTCATGGGACTCTGGGGCAGCACAAACACCCACAATAAAGGCTGAAATAAGATGTGACTGTCCCAAGATAGCACCAGGTCAAAAAGTGCTTTAGTGAAGACACTGAACACCAAGGAGGAGGAAGGAAAGGTAGAAGAAGAGCAAGATGAACCAGAAATAGAAAGATTTTATTTAGCAGTGAGAAGGACATGTAACAGGACTTGAATTTTTGTGCTCCATTTTGTACATCAAAACCCGAACAAACAGAAAAAGCAGGTGAAAGAAAGTTTTCTGTGGATACTAAAAGTCTTCCTTGTTTCTTCTAGATGTTAAGCATGAACATATACCTCTCTGTAAGAATCTATGTGCAAATCACTCAAAGAACATGCAGGTCTCGGTACATGTATTCGCAAACATACACATGTATATGACATAAAATACATGTAATCTGTTAGTTTATATATACAATAAACCATCAAAATCTTTGTGTTATCAATTTACTGATTTATGCACCCATGTATTCATAATTCAGACACTATCAATTTTTTAAAAATATATAGTAGCACACGACTCCTTGTCAAACTGAACTAAACTATCCATCCCTTTTCAGTTTTTAAAGATATCTGTGCAGGCTTACATGAAAAAATTGACTGTCCAGGACACCAGAAGATGGCATAAAAAGATTTCTGCTGGCATTCTCACAAATAAATCCAGTCAGTTTCAGGCTAAGCCCTGGAAAATCTTCCAACAATCTTTACCTTTCAGTAATTTGACTAAACCTCTGTTAAAAGCCACTCAAAAAGCCTGTCTTCACCACTGTAAGTTTTATCAGGGTTGACAGGTTTCCAGTGTAGCTCATGAAATGCAATACACAGAAACAACAGCAGTAACTGAACCACCGTGCCATTAAATGGAAGGTTTCAAAAGTAAGAATTTTGGTTCAATTACACTTCTTTCAAAATAAGTATAAAGTTAATCCTGATGACTTAGTTCTCAAAGGAATAAGTTGAAGTTTGTGAGAACGGGGATATTCATTCTCAGTGCCTTGTCCACAGGGACAAAGTGTAGCATTTACAATGAACACACACTAAGTTTTGGAATGTAATCAATAAACCCACCTACACAAGCAGTTACAGGACTGTGCACGCCAATACAGGGTGGATGAGGGTTCAGCACAGGGTCAAAACCAGTTAAACTCTGTTTTCCTTCCTGAGAGCCCCCTATGACTCACCCGCATACAGCTGAGCTGTGGTTGGCAAAGAACATTCCAGAAGGACGGGCAAGGAGGCGCCTGTGTGGCAGCAGCCGAACGCCCGGTGCTATGGGAGTTTCAGACAGACAGAAGTGGGCACTCACTACCCAGCCCTGGAACTGCGGGGGAGCCTCCTGTCAGAGATCTCCTGAGAGACTGCCTAGTGCTGAGGGCAATGGCTGGTGCTGGGGGGTGCGGTGATAACATCTGCAACAAGAATAAGTAATGCCTGCCTGGATGGAGAAGGTCTCCATGGCCCTTGTGATAAATAGGGTGATGGATTTTGCTTCAACCGGATGAGTGTGGCGACAGGAGGACGGATAGTTTGTGAACTTCTGACCCCCCCCCCTGTGGACTGTGGCACAAACTGTTCTGGGGGAGTTGGGCTGTGTCTATGTCCTGAAAGAGAGCGTGAACAGAATGGCACAGACTGGAGCAGGCAGGGCAGAGAGTGGGGCAGGTTGTTGCTATGCCAGAGTTGTATCAGTTCCTGAGAGCCACACGGTTCGGTGTGCACACAGCCATTTTAGGTGTGCACCCAGTGCTGCAATTCTTTTTTCCATGGATTTTTGTCCTATAATAAGTTTTAAGCATGAGAGAGTTTCTCACAATTTGGGGACTCATCCTGGATTCAAAACCTCATCACCCCAGCAGGGGGAGCAGGGCTGTAAGGAAGGTGCCCCACTGATTTCAGCGGTCCTTCGGTTTTTAACTTCCCCCATCGTCAGGAATGACAGTGAAGAATCCAATGGAGGGTCTCGTGGAACAAAAGGGGGTGGGGGCTCGGAGAAATTAACTGCAGCAGCCGACAATACTTGTGGACCGAAGTGAAAGGGAGTGAGTAGACGTGTTCCCTGAGGAATATGGGACAGGGAATATGTCCCGGGATTACGGAGCAAGGTGAAGGCCCGGGGAAAAAAATGGAGCTTCCCCTAAACATACCTCCATACAGTACACGATGGAGGGTATTTTTTTCTTTGGGATGGGAATATCCTGGGAAAAGGCCATTAGGGCCAGATAATGTTTTTTTTGGGGGGCAGGGGGGGACAGGAATATGTCCCAGGAAAAGGATAAGGTAATAAAAGAAAATAGTATTAGAAAAGCAGGAGGAGAGCTCTGGTTAAAACTGGGACCCTCTCGAGCATTTCCCTCATCCTCCTCCATAGATACATGGGAAGGGGCTCTGTGTGCAGCCTGTGGCTGTGCAGTTGCTGAGCTGGACCCAGAGGTGCAAGAAGGCACAGAGATCCAGGTGGTGCCCAGCAGGGGCATGGCTGTCAGAGCCATCACTCCAGAAGCTGTGGAGCAATGAGTGTGGCTGGCAGTGTTGTGGTGGGCTGTTGTTGCAAAAGGAAATAACCCAGTTGAAGGAAAGATTTGCAAGTGATAAAGGTTCAATAAGGGGGACAATGTGCCAATCGTGAACAAGGGCAGGTGATTGCAAAAGGGAATGCCCCAGGCGAAGGAGAGATCTGCTGCTGCAGTAATGCAACAAGAGGAGTATGGTACTGATTAGGAGGTGAAGAGCCCTTGATACATATAAAATTGGGACCCCAGAAGGAAGAATATACCTTTTTTGGTGGATAATGGAGAAGAAAAAACCCCTTATGTTATTAAACTGCCCCAAGGGCACATTTTGGGAACAGAGTTCATTACAGTAGTTGAGGCAAAAGGAAATTCAAAAAAATTCAAAGTGCCAATAATTACTCAGGTTTTCATACAGGGAAATGGAAAAGTCACTACCACTGGTATTTTATTAGTTCCAGAAGCAGGGTTTAATTTACTGGGAAGAGATTTATAGACCAAACTAAGTATTGGGGTGGTACCAGAAGAAAGAAAAGTAGTAGTTAAACTCATTGAATTGAGAGAGGAGGATGAAAAGAGAATTGAGCCTGTGGTGTGGGTTCAGGAAGGGAATGGAGGAGGCCTGCAAATTATTCCAGTTGAAATCAGGCTAAAGAAGTATGCCCTTGCATTAAAGGTTAAACAATATCCCATATCAAGAGAAGGAAGAAGAGGACTGAAGCCTGTGACTGAATCATTATTAAAGGATGGCTTGTTGGAGCCATGTATGAGGCCATAGAACACCCTGATATTACTGGTAAAGAAAACTGATGGGACAAGATTTAAGGGAAATAAATAAATGTAGTGCAACTTTGACATCCTGTGGTACCAAACCCTTATACTCTTTTAAGTAACATGCCCCATGAGCACAAATGGTTCAGTGTAGTTGATCTCAATGATGTCTTTTGACCTGCCCACTGGCAGAAAAGACCTGGGATATCTTTGCATTTGAATGGGGAGATCTGGAGACAGGCAGAAAACAACTTAGGTGGATTTTGCTAAAGAGGATGGGCCAAGGGCAAGACCAGATTAGTCTCTGTGCCTACAACCAAGAAGATGAGCATCCTGCCTGTTGGCAGCAACCCAATAGGCCAAAGAGGTGGGGGCAGATGTTATACAGGACTTCAGTTCATGCTCAAGGTTATACACATTATTACTCACACTAAGTTAAATAAGGTTTGCTGTTGTTGAAAGGAGGGAGAGGAAGCTGGGACTTTTAATGTTGCTTAATACTGGTTTATCACTAGTGTGGTTGAAGGTGTGAAGGTCACTGTGATGACAATGAACCTGAGGACGACTGCAACTCCCAAGGCTTCTGGAGAGATGTTTGACAAATGAGAATGAGAAATGGAATTAAGAAGCCAGCCTGCTCCTTTCCAGACTTGAGGGAGTCCAAAAGAGAATGAAGGAATAAAAGGTTTCTCATACCCTCAATATCTCTGCCAGCCTCCCCTGGCTCCTCACAGATAAATTAACAATAGAAAGCCATGTGTCTTTTCCCTGAGTTAATTTCTTCTGCTAACCATTGTGACTGCACCAAGAGGAGGTATATGTACCAGAAGAGCTTCAGGCAAAATAGCACTGACTCCATGCTTCCTATGTAAATTGGGATGGCACCCATCCTTCAAGAGTATAAAGATACAGTAAAAATTGATCTGGGTGCACCCACGACCAGAGAACTCAAGATTTGTGTTGATCCTGTGAGACATCACTGTATCCAAGGGTGGTGATCTCTTTCTTGCTCTGTACTATCTTTTTTCTACTCGTTTTTCCTTTCCTTGACGCTTAGTTGTGCCTTAAAGTAACTGATAAGAAAATAATACCTATGCCAAAACACTTCTATCTGCACTGTTTGTTCGGTGTTATTAGGTAAGGCATATAATAAATGGCTTTGTATTGTTCCACTGAGTCACTGTCGTGACTCTGCCACCTCTGCAGCCTTCCAGCCACGCAGGGAGAGACTCGTTCCAGGGTTCAGTACAATTCACCTCCATCCATCATTGTCCACTAAGTGGGATGAGACATGGGGTGGTCATTGATGAGAATTCAGATCCTAACAGCCTTTTGCTAACCCCAGGCTTGAAGTGTTTTAGTTGGTGGCTTAGTAGACCACAAACCAATATTTTAATTTAATTAAACCAAACCAAACCAAACCCAAAACCAACACAAAAAACAACCAGGATAAAGACCTAAGAGTACTGGACAGTCCCTGTCATCATGATGCAAGCAGTCAGTTACTCTGGGTGACTAGAGCAAGCACTGCCAGGTAAGCTGACAGGAAACCAGATACATTGCCTCTTGAAAATTGTCTACCTTTTGGCAGAAATGTGTAGGAACTGACATGCTTCCTTGAAGTATTTCCTTTCTGATGAAGGAGCACGTGCATATCAAACAATGGCACTTCATTGGAAATTGAATTCCTTTAAGTAAAATGCCATTTTGATACAGAGAAAAGCAACAACATGTATACGAAGCACATTAAAAAGTTAAAGGTAATTGTGAACAAAGTAAAACTGAAAAAAAAAAAAAATTAGGGTCAGAAAGTCAAGAGACAATCTACTTTCTGACTATTATTCTTCCATTAGAAAATCTTATTCTGTTGTTTCCCATCCCTAAGTTGTTTTGTTTCACAGAAACACTCAGGAGCTATTTCTGGCAACTCTAAAGTCAGCGTCAGGTTGGTTTTTGTTTTGTTTTGTTTTTTTCTTGAAAGACAAGAAGTGAAAGAAGGCAAGGACAAAAGCTGATTGACATTTAAATTGTATATGCAATAGTGCATCACAAGAAATGGAGAACAAAAAGGTGAGCAAAAGCCAGAAATTATATTTTTTTTTAAAAGAAGTTCAGAAAATATAGCAGCACATATACCCTACTTGCTATTCTATAGTACTGCTCAAAATGAAGTACAAGTTACATGAAGTAGGACAAATCAAGAAAAAAATGATAGTGGATGAAAAATTGAATGATCGAACAGTCAAGGACAACAAATTGCGCCTCTAAAAATTTGCTTTTCTGTATCATTCCAAATACATTGTGTAATCTGAGATCTAAATAAAACCAGAAACAAAAGATGAAACCTTACACTACAGATTTATCTTCTGTCTTCCTTTGCACTTCTTAAACTCAGAATACTGTATTTTTTGGATGCTTGCATTTTTAGCATAAGCTGGCTCTGTTGGATATACACATAACCATTAGAAGTAGAAGCAAGTGGTTATTTATTTACAGTCATTCCTTATGCATGTAATTCTAAATATCAACATTTTTACAGTATATTTGCAATACCCAAGCTGGACACAGATTTCCAAACTATGGAAAACAGGGACAATATGGGTGCTCAAATTGAAAGTGTCAGCATGTACCAATGAGATCTTTCTGGAGAACATCTGTGTGGCCTTCATAACAATATGTTTTGTTTTCCTAACATTTTGTTAAGGTGAATTTAAAAGCCTGATTATTTAAGTAGGTAATTTTGTCTGCTGCTCACTGTACTGAAAATTAAATAAATTTAAAAATGGAATGAGTAACCAAATAAGTATCTCTTTCAGCTTTCAGTCTAATATAGTCACAAGAATTGCAGTCGCAGAATTTAAATTCACTCTGTATTTAGTAATCAAACAAAAACTTTTTTTTTTCTGCACAGATTTAATTTGAAATAAATTCAGTGACTTATTATTGAATACATAGTAGTGGCTGAAGAACTATTATGTTGAACACTGTGTAGTACACACACTCATTAGCTTATTCATTGAAAACAGTATTTTCAAAAGTTGGTCCACTTAAATGTTCTATAAAATAATGTTATTGATATTTTTTTTTCCATTCTTTGTGACATGATGGATTTCTAGACACCCTTTTTCTTAGAATTTACTACATTTTAAAAATTAATATGTGCAAAGAGATTTTATTTTTCTTAGCAATTTTATATAAAATGTCTTTTTTTTATTACATGCTAAAGATTTCAAAAATTTGAAAGACAATGAGATGGGTGCTTTTTCTCTGCCACAAAGCTTTTTTTTTCTTAAATTTTCTCCTGCCTGTAATCTTTAATTTTT
>JAOEGS010021378.1:30199-46694 GCA_025447755.1 Corythornis vintsioides | reverse complement strand
CGGCGCCGGCAGCCACATGGTTGTTGACAGGCTGGACAGGGGTGCCGGCCGGCGAGGGGGCAGCGGGCTGCGGCGGGAGCGGCGGAGGGCGCCGCGACCGCGCCGCTCCCCGGCGAGGCGGCGCCCAACGGGGAGGGCGCCGGGGGCCGGCCGGCGGCAGTCCCACCAGTCAGCAGCCACGGCAGAGCCGACGCCGCCACAGCACAGAGCAAGCCCGCGCACGGCCCGCTCCCCGCAGTAAACGCACTCAGTAACTCAGCCACCACTGCCGCCGGCGCGGCCGCCCCGCCGGGACAGGTCTCGGTCGCCAACTGTGCCCCGCCGGCCCCCGCTGCCGGGGCCCCTGGCGTTGCACCTAAGCCGGCGGTCGGCACCGCGGGCGTCGCAAAGGCGGGCGCTGCGTTCCCCGTCGCCCCCGCGGCCCCCCAGGCCCTGTCGCCCAGGCCGGCGATGGGCGCTGCCCCTCGGATCGTGGCCCCTCAGCTGATCGTGAGGCCGCCGCAGCAGACCACCATCCAGCTGCCCCCCGGCTTCACTATCCCGCCAGGTAAGTGGAAGCGTAGTAGCCGCGGGCTCGCCTTTTCTTCTAACCTTCTTGGGTCTTTTTTGCTTTTCTTTGGCTGAGTTTTTTCCCCCAAAGTTGTTTTCCCGCTGCTTAACTTGCTGGAAACAAAAGAAGAACCACCTGTCTTGAGGGCGACATCTGACAAACAGGCTGCCCTTAATGAGGGTGTAATTGGTACGGGACGGGCGGTTACTGATGCGAAGTAATTATGAGTGTTGGTTGATAAGTTACTTAAGTCTTGGGGAGAGAGTAGCAGTCACGGTAAGTTATTTTGCAATGGCGTAGTGAGCAGATGTGTACGAGATAAAAAGCTGGGGTGTTAGCTAAGAATAATTTTATATATGTTTTGAAGGACTCAGTTTTCTGCTTTACTCTAGTAGTCCTGAAAAGTTTTCCTTCTTCAGAGTCTTTCCTGCCGTGGATCAGCTGTCGATATGTGGCCTATTTTGTGTCGTTTAATCTAAATTTTTTATTTGTGGTGTAGTGTCATTGTCTGCTGCATCTAGGCAGCCTTTACATCAGTGTAGTCTCTGAAGTAAATTCTATGTCTTTTTTTTTTCCTCTTAGTTTCTTAATTTTCATTACTAAAAATCTAAGTTCAGCTAGATAGCTAACTAACCAAAAGAGCATCCCTTCACCCTAGTGATTTCTACTCTGGGTATTGCTTCATTTGAACTTTTGAAGTGTTCTGTGGTCCTCTACTTAGATGTTGAAATGTGATGGTGTAGAATCTTGCTGCTGGTGAAGTTTTATAGTTGTATATTTGGCTATAGTTTATTAGTCTTGGTCCAGGTTCTAATGCTCCAAAACATAAAGCTCAGTAACTTCATGAAAACCTAAGTAACAAACCATATTAGTGCCTTCAGTCTTTGATTTCCCATTGCTAATATGCTTAACTACTATTTACATAGGATAATGCGTATCATAACTTTGCATACAGTTTCTGAAGTTTCTTATGCCTTTGTTTTCAAACAGAAGAGTGAAAACAGCTCCTGAAAGCAGTCTGGTCCAAGATTTAGAAAATGTTACGGAAATAATACTGTGGGAAGTTAAAATTTGATTTTTATTTTATTACCAAGATAGTTTGAAATCCATTAAAATTGCATAAGCACAAAGATTGTATGTTCTGAAATGAAGTTATTCAGGAAATACTATGTTATTTTTGAGTTTTTACTCTTTAAATTGGTGGGTCATTTATAATTAATTTTGAAGCTCCCATAATGTAAACATCCCATATTGTAAGACATAAATTTAAAATCTGTTTTTTGAGAATAGATTAATTTAGCATATAGTGCTCAGGTATGTTTAATTTTTTATGTGGATGAAAGCAGGGAAAATTAATCTCATAATTTAATCAGATTCTGATTTATACTTGTTATTCAGTGAAAGAAATTTGAAGTATGTTAGTACATAAACATTTATGTATCTATATGAGTAATTAGGTTTGCAACTTTAATTGAAACTGTGGCATATGTTGCAATTAATTTGTCTTCCACATTCAATGTATTCTTTTTAAAATTCATGTCTTTGGGATGTGGTCTTCGCTGTAGCTCTCGGTGCCTTTTACCTTAAAGCTTGATTTCCAGACATCTTTAGTTTGTAGTGGGAGAAATTTGCCTTCTCTTTGTGCTTTTAGGAGAGAAGGTTGGCTGGGAGCTCCTGGGACTGTGTGAGGGTTTTGATTGGTGCTGCAGTTCACTCCTGTTTATCCCCAGGCTGAGAGTTGTACTTGTCAGAGGCTGAAAGACCTTGGTAGAGAGTAATTCTGAAATTTGGTACTTGCTTGTTAGAATAGTGGTCAGATTTTTTTATCCTCACAGTAGGTTGCAAGTCATGTCCCTTTACTGAGGTGTTCTTTTTCTGAGAAATTAATAATTAGAAGTGCATGTTATGCTTTTACCATCAGTTTCCCTTGAAAAGTTAAAATGTGTATGAAGCAATTCACACAGAAATTGGCTACTGACTCTGTTACCAACAGAAAAAAAGGGACTTTCTAGTTTGGTTTTTTTTTGGTTTTTTTTTTTTTTTTTGGTTCTCCAGTATTTGCAAGCAAAATGTTTGTGGTTTTTTGTTGTTTATAAACCCAGGGTAGCCTACCTATGTTAAATTATTAAAATGTATCCTTGAACTACTTTGGAAATTATTCTTAAAGACTCTGGCTGGGGAGCTACTCCTTAGTTAATAGTGAACTGGAGGAAGCCCATGACCTGCTTTGCAGTGATTTTTGAATAGGTGTGAAGCTCCAGGTGAACCAGGGACTAACTTAACCATTTATTCCTCTTTTCTGACCTGCTCGTGGTGAAAAATGTAGGGCAAAACTTGACAGCACTCGATGTGTTGTGTAGAAGTCCTCTATTTGTGAAATGTGCTACTAGAAAAGAATCTGAAAATATTGTAATTTACAAGTCTTAGAAAACACTTGCCAAGTATTCTGTTAATTTAAAAATATTTTGTTTGACAGTTTCCTAAAATAGCTACACTTGCATCATTTTGTTCAGAGGGTTGTTGTGTTGGTTCTTTGGGTTTGATATTTTTTCATGGAGTCTAAAACACCAGTAGTGCCTCCCAGTTGGTGGTGGTGGGTACCAAATAAATGTGTGTTAATGCTCAATGATTAACTACATCTTAAATATTGTGCACTCAGAAATGTGGCTAGCCTAATATTTGCATGTATGCATCCCCTAAAGCTGTTGTTTCAGTAAAGCTCTTGTGTCATTGTCTGTGGTATGTTCATACTGAATTCTGTTCTAAGCTACTAGATTGTTGTTATAGTTTAAAATTAGAAAGAAATATTCATTAAAAATATTCTGCTGATGTTGGCTCAGCTGCTAAAAGTCTGGATACGCTCAGGAGACCCAAGACTCTGGTTTTTTAATCACTGTTACTCATAAGGTGCTCTTAAATTTCAGACTGACTTGGGTATTAGTTTGTCTGCTAGTAAGGGCTCATTTTCTTCTTCAAAATAAAATCTCATGTTTACACCAGAATAATAAAAAAAGGCATTATACATTAAATTTATTCTGTATTCTCTAGTTATATAGTCCTTTATATATTCTTCTTCATATTATTCTTGATACTGTAGTTACTGTTGCTTTGTTCCCACTAGGTATGGTCTTGGTGCGCACAGATGCCGGACAGCTGGTGATGGTGCCTCAGCAGGCTCTAGCACAGGCTCAAATGCAGGCTCAAGTGCAAACGCAGGGGCAGGGTCCCGCCAGCATCTCGCCCAGGCTTTCGGTGCCCGCTGCTGGCCCCGTTTTCCGCCTCTCAACAGCTCAGGTATGTCTGCCTTGAGCTCACCTGATGCTTGTGCCTTGTGTTTTCCCCATGGTGCTCGCTGTTGGCTGCTCTGTGTTGACACGTGTGCTTTTCTCCCTTTTTTGTCCTGAAAACAGGAAATCGTTATTCAAAAGCATTTTATTTTCTGAGTCATAGGATGGGATTTTTAAATTATATTTCAGAAAAAATCTGCTTTACAGAGTATCTTAAGACCTTGTTCTGACTGAGATTGTTGGAGGCTAGAAGGCTCAGTTTTAGCTAGAACTGAGTTCAGGCTATATACCACTAGTTAGTAAGTGTCCCAACTTGTGCCTCTGAATCATAAGTGTTGTGACAGCCCAGCATCCTGAGTGGATGCCCAGGATAGCTAGATTCCACTAGAAATTAAAAAAGAAAAAGCCAAGCACATTCAGTATAAAGATTTTCAATAATTAACTTTTCTGATATACTTTATTAAAAACAAATGTTTGATTTATTTGGTTCCCCTCTGTTCACAGCTGTCTACACTTAGTTTTGTCCGTGTCACGACTCCATGTCCTTTTTTTATGTTTGAAATAACTTTGTATGTATTTTAATTGACAGGATAATGTGCTTTCCAAAAGTTTCAGTGGGGTGTGCTTATTTTAACTCAAACCTGACTTTTTCAATTATTTATGTTACAAGGGTAAAGGTGCAGTGTTTTTTAAATGGTTTGGTTGGCTGCATTGGTTTAGAATTTTGTAGGGAAGCTGCTTAGCTTTGGGCCATTGAGGGCTAGAGCTGAACTGTCAAACTAAAGTGTCCAGGCAGACGTCTTGGGATGTTAGTACAGGGCAACCGTGCAAGAATAATAATAATAGGCACAGTTTAAAGCAGTTTTACCTAAAATCTGTAATTTTGTAAGTAATCATGATTGGAAAGAGATGGAGAGAGTGCTTTTATGATTTTTTTAATTGATGTATCGGTTGCTTGAAATAACTTAAACATGTTTATTTCACAATGTTTAATATTTGATTGCTGTCCCATTATATGCTTTGTGAATGACACCATATTTATAATGAATTAATTCAAAACCGAAAAAAAATCTTCTCAGAAGAGAAGGCAGAATAAAATTGGAGAACTGAAAATGTTTTAATAATGTGTGGACATCTAAAACACAGAGCAGTCACCTAGAATGTTTTAGAAATGAATGTAACTGGGAAGATTGTAGCTCACTGCAGTGTATCTTGAGATAAACATAAATAAAAGCCTGGAAACAACCAAAGAACTTTATGTTCTCAGAAAAAAGGTAAGTGCAATATTGGATGAATCACAGAAAAGGCAGCTGTTTAATGTTTAAATTTATTATATCTGGAAGGGTAAGACTTGTAGAAGCCTTCAAAGGTAAATATATTTCAGGAAAAGTAAACACAGAGATAAGCCTGTGTTAATTTTGAGGTGGGTTTGTTGTTTGTTTGGTTTTTTTTGAGTTTGTATGTCATTGGGTTGTGGGGTTTGTGAATAAAGGAAATCTGTAAATCTGTTTTCTTCAGTAGTGTCTACAAGGGACTTTGCAGCACACGGATCTCAGGATTCTAGCAACGAATCCAGAGATGAGTGCACAGCATAAATTCAAAACAGAATTTGTGGGGTGGGACTGTATGAAATGAATATTGAAAGAATATGATCTTGGCTCTTAAAATAGGTTAGTTTTAGCTGTTTCTGTTTTATACTGTTAATTTTTATATAACTCTTAATTGCTGTGGCCAGCACACAAAATTAAAATTCAGAGTGGAAACATTTACAGCAAATTAAGTATTAACAAATTGTCAGTTTGAAAACACTTGAGGAATATTCATTGGATGAATCATTTGAGGTTATTATACATAGAATCTTAGCTTAAAGAAATGTAGACCAACTGCTTAGCTGTGTTCAGTCATTACTAGAAGACTGGAGTTTGGATCCCAAAGTCAACTTTAAGATGTGTGCACAGCAAATGTTGGGAGTTGATCATGTTGGCCTCAGGTAGCTGTTCTCTAGTTGTATGAAGCAGTTAAGGTTGCACAAAGAGTATAATCTGAGTTGCTGTATTTAAAGAAAAAGATAACTCTGTATTCATGTGTTTGGAGATAACTAGAATCTGAAGGAGCTTGGGTATTAGAAAGATGTCATTGTGTTTGTGCAGTTTTGCCCAGATAAATACCCTACTGGGTTATGGATATTCCTTTACCCTTGTTAGTGCTAATAAGCTAGTTGAAAATACAGGAAACCAGCAAGGCCTTATGAATTATAAATGTTTACAGGTTACAAATGTTTGATTATTTTAGCATATCGGGATTAGATTCATGACACTGTAGCTTGTCAGGATTCATCTCCTTTGACAGATCTTTGTAGGAGCTGCCCAAGTACTGCATAATTTCTTTATTTGTTATAATTAACAAGAGTAAGAATAATAGTATCACAGAGTATTAGGGGTTGAAAGGGACCTTGGAGATCTTCAAGTTCAACCCCCCTGCCAGACAGGATCATATCATCTAAGTATAATCTAACACAGGTCACAGAGGAACGCATCCAGGCGAGTCTTGAAAATCTCCAGAGAAGAGACTCCACAACTCCCCTGGGAAGCCCATTCCAGTGCTCTGTGACCCTTACTGTAAAGAAGTTCTTCCTCATGTTAAGGCAGAACCTCTTGTGTTCTAGCTTATAACCATTTCCCCTTGTCCTATCACAGGGCACAAGTGAGAAGAGGCTGTCCCTTTCCTCTTGACACTTAGCCCTCATATATTTATAAACATTCATCGAATCCCCTCTCAGTCTTTTTTTTCCAGACTAAAGAGCCCTAGGTGTCTCAGCCTTTCCTCATAAGGCATGTGTTCCAGTCACTTAATCATCCTTGTAGCCCTCTGTTGGACTCTCTCGAGTAAATCCCTGTCTCTTGAACTGGGGAACTCAGAACTGGACACAATACTCCAGGTGAGATCTCACCAGTGCAGAGTAGAGGGGTAGGAGAACCTCACGCAGTCTGCTGGTCACGCTCCTCTTGATGCACCCCAGGATACCATTGGCCTTCCTGGCCACAAGGGCATGTTGCTGCTCCATGGAGAACTTGTTGTCCAGCAGGACTCCTAAGTTGTTCTTCACAAGGCTGCTTTCCAGCAGATCACCTCCCAGTCTGTACTGGTGTAATTTGTTATTCTTACCCAGATGCAGGACTCTACAGTTATCCTTGTTGAACCTCATTAGGTTCTGTGCTGCCCAGCTCTCCAACCTGTCCAAGTCTCGCCGGATGGCTGCACAGCTTTCAGGCATATCTGCCAATCCTCCCAGTTTCCTGTCATCAGGAAATTTGCTGAGCATACGGTCCTGTCATCAATGTCATGGATAAAGACTTTGAACAGGACCAGACCCAGCACTGATCCCTGGGGGACTCCACTGGTTACAGCTCTCAGCTGGACTTAGCACCATTGATCACCACTCTCTGGACTCTATTGCCAACCAGTTACTACTCCACCTTACTATCTGCAATAGTGTCCTTGGGAAATTTACATTGAATTTACACAACTCTGTGTGTGATTTGCAGACTTTTCTTTCATTTTGACAATGCTTATGTTATATGTGTTTGACCTTAGAAATGTTCTATAAGATTATGGTTAACAGCCTTTTAAAAAACATACCATAAAGGATAAATTTCTAAAGTTTTATTGTACTATTTTTTTCTTGCAGAATCAAATTCGTATGTCTCGGCTATAGTCTGTAAATTCAAATTTTCAGTAGAAATATAAAATACATGGGAAAAAGTGTCTTACATTTTTATGCTTATAAAGTAAAATGTCTGTAAAATGTAATGTTAGCAGTTGGACTGAAAGATCTTAAAGGTCTTTTCCATCCTAAATGATTTTGATTCTATGGTATTCAAGAGTTTTGTAAATTAAAGAGAAAAAATGTGAGTGCCATTAGCTCAGGATAGACAGAATATAAATAGTAATTGTTTGAGTCCTGCAAAATATTTTGTAAGATTGATTGAACATTGCAGACTTTGTGATTTTAAGCTCTAGAACATGAAATACCTCTCTGTCCAGTAAGTTAGTGGAATGGTTGTTATTTCATTGTTCAGATTTTAAATTACTTCTGCAGCCTGGCAATACAACAAGATTTTCTTCCCATATCTCAGGGCCACCATTTGCTACGTCTTCTCTCGGCTGTTTGGGAGGGAAGTGAATCAAGTTTCTCATGAAAATTCCTCTAGCTTCAGCAGCCAGGCTTATCCAGGACAGTATGTGAGGAAGGGGCTGCCTTTCTCTAGGAACAATAGAAGCTGCTGAAATAGAAGCAGCATAGTCTGTTTTGCCTTTGGATGTAGTATGCGGGCTCAGGATGATGCTTTTCTTAAAAGACAGTGGCTTTCACTTTCCTGTTGCATTGCTGGAGGTTCAGAAGTCAAATATCTGTATCCAGTGGCATTTACCTTTGTAGGGATTTGATACAACCATCTCTCTTTTTCTTCCCAAGTTTAAAAAAAGCTAAATGTTGATTGCAGCAGGAAACACAAGTTTAGAAAGATGAAGTTAGGTAACTTAATGTTCAGCCTCCAGCAATATCTTCTGTACACGTGCAGGGAGTTTCAGCCTGCAGGACAAATGCACAAAAATGAGCAGGCAGTGGAGGCATGCAGCTGATGTTGCACAGCAGCCTTAAACCTGATGTTTCTTACGTTTTGAGTGCTTGGCTTTGGTATTTAAGTTATTATTTGACTTCTATTGTTTGCAATACCTTTGTCTCATGTTTTTCAGCTTTTAGGAGTAGAGGATGTAAGCAACTGTAGTACAGCTTTGGAGATCATTTTGCATTAGGTTTTGGAAAAAAAGATAGGCAAATTAATTTTGAAAGGAAGACAGGTTCTTCTTAACTCTCAGGTGTGGTAATCTTTGCTTAGGTATTTAGTTATGCTTCTCTCAATTGCTGCAGTGTAAATGGAATAAAATCTGCTTGTTTCATTTCCTAGTGGAATTCTGGAAAACTGGCGAATTGGGATGAGCAATCAGGCTGAACCTTATGGGAAGGGTCCCAATTCTGATCAGTGCAGTGCCAAGCTTGGAGGCTCTGGTTCATAAGCATGTGTTCCAAAAGGATGTATGTGTACAGTGTCTGAAACAGAGTCAGAACCAGTGAAATGGATTGTATCAAAAGAATCAGAATCTGAAAAGAACAGAACAGTATAGGGAAATCAATACATAGGAGAAATTCCTGTAACAGGAAGATGTTAGTTTTTTTGTGGTTGGGTTGTGTTTTTTTTTTTTTTTTTTGTTGTTTGTTTTTTTTTTTTTTAATAAAATATTAAAGAACAACACAAATAGGTACAATTGTACCTTATAATAATTTCAGTTTAGGTGCAATTACAGGATTGTGTAGGACTGTAATGGGACAATGTTAACTGCAGCTAACTACACTTTTGGATTTTTAAGGAAAAATTATGGGAAAATACTCAGGTATATAAAAAGAAAACATTTAAAGATATGAAGTTTTAGGAAAGAAGCTATAATTTCATGGAACTTTGGATGCATTTATAAGAATCTGGAACAAAACTTTTTTGGTACAAGCAGGTCAAATAAGCCAGAGTTTGCTTGTGTAACTGTAGTCTTCAGAGATAAGTAAATTCAGAAGTTTTTTAAATACTGATTATTTAAAATTGCATTAAATTTTTGTCTCCATATCTTCTTTTGACGCTTATACTTGTGAAATTATGAAAAATAGGTAGGTGCTGCCATCTAGTTTTTCTTTGTTGCGTTTCTTTTGTTTATATTTTTCATTTGTACAGTTTATGGATTTTGATGAAGATTCTATTTGCTTGTTCTCAGTATCTTCATATCCATATGGGCTTACTTTCATAAGAAGAAAAAAAAAATGGCAAACCAAAAAGTAGGTTACTTATTTTAAATCAAAATTGTTAGTTACAAAATTCAAGTGCTGCTTTACACAAAGAATATCAAGTGAGTATCATACAGGAAGGATCAATATTAGCCTGACCCAGAATATTTTATTATAGAATATCTGTAACCAGAACTTAGACATCAGGTGAAATAGAGTACATCAGAATTTTCGTAAGACGACTGCTGAAACGGCAGTGGGGAGTGTTAATGATACCTTAATATTAGGTAGGGCTAACAGCCATGCCTATAAAAACAGCTGAATACATTAGTTACTCTAAATTGATGTGGTAGGCTGACCTTGGCTCAATGCCGTGTGCCCTGCAAAGTCACTCTCTCCCTCACCTTCCTCAACTGGACTGAGGAGGAAAAAATGTAACAAAAGGTTTATAGGTTGAGATAAAGACAGGGAGAGAACACTCACCAATTGCTATGATGGACAAAGCAGACTTGATTTGGGGAAATTATTTTATTATCAATTGAATCAGAGTAGGATAAAGAGAAATAAAGCCAATTTTAAAAAGCACCTTCCCCCTCACCCCTCCCATCTTCCCGTGTTTAACTTCACTCCTGATTTCTCTACCTCCAAACTGCAGTGGCACAGGGGACTGTGGAATGGGGTTTGTGGTCAGTTCATCACATGCCCTTCCTTCTTGTGGGGGAGAGAGGGTTCTTCTACTGCATCAAGTCCCTCCAATGGGATAAAATCCTCCACAAACTTTTCCAACATCAGTCCTTCCCACAGGCTGTGGTTCTTCACCAGATGCTCCAGTGTGGGTCCCTTCCCCAGGGTGTGCTTTCTTTCAGAAACAGTGTGGGTCCCCCACAGGCTCACATGTCCTACCAGCAAACCTGCTTCAGTGTGGCCTCTCTCTCCAGGTCCACAGGTCTTGCCAAGAGTCTGCTCCAGCATTGGCTTCCCATGGGGTCACAGCCTCATTCAAGGTCTGCTCTGGTGTGGGGTCCTGCACAGGCTGCAGGTGGAGATCTTCTCCACCATTAACCTCTGTGGGCTGCAGGACCATGTGTCCAAGTGCTATTCTCCTTTTCTTTTTCACTTTTATGATTGATAATGGCCAAGCTTATTGAGGACTGATCAAGAAAAACATACACAACATACTTGTCAAAAGTAAGCTTTCTTCCTTTGTAGTGCAGAGGCACTATTGCTGGTACCCCAAGAGATCAGCAGTAGATAGTACTATAGGACAAAATAGAAGTGTACCACAACCCTGTTTCCAAGGATTTACATACATCACTGTAAGCAGTTTAAATTGTCTGGATTTTATAAAGCTGTGAATACACAGTGCAGTCCCTAAAGATGGTATAGCCCTACCTTGAGAGACAAATAATTCCTGGGTATTAGCATATTTTCTACATATTCAAGTGGTCTGTTTTTTTAATGCAGTCTTGTATATTCCTATGAATATAGAGGCAGCCTGTTTGTGCACAGCAAGTTCAATGTGACTTGCTCTTGTTTATGCCTCAAGCTTTGCCTCTCTGATCGTATGTCCAGAGCTCTGAGGAGAAGGTCTATGTAGGAAAGTGAGGTATAGTTATTTAGGGAGTGAATTTACAGGGGGCAGAGTAAGTCCACACAGAATTCTTCCATGAACGAGTCTAATGTGTGCTGACTGGCGTTCTAGAAGTGACTTGTTGCACCCTGAAACTGGAGTCACTTGCAAGTTGTCTACATGACGTGTACAGGCAGAGTGAACACTGGAACATCCCCCTTGCCAAGGTGGCCAAATGTGAGCCAGGTATGTTTTGAAGTCCTTACTGCCACAGTAGCACTGGGCTGTGCTCCACTTAAAATTTCTAATCTCTATGTGAACAGAGCCAGCTCAAGTCTTCATAGAAAAGGCTGGTTGATGCATTCTCAAGTGTTCCCTATAGAGATTGATAGTGGGTTATATACTGTTTTAATTTATGTTAGTTTCCTGTTTGTCAGTGTCTTGAGTTCAATGAAAAAGCCTCTTAAACATTACTTTCATATTTTTAGGAAATATAAAAGTATGTGATGTGCTTAAACAAAAATAACACAGTTGTGTTTGAAAATACGTTCCTTTCTAAGCCTCTCTTGATAATTTTTGAATGTAATAGCATCATACCAAACCTTAGCAGTTTCTTTTTACAGAACATTATATATTCCTTTAGATTGTTCCAGGAGGAGCTCAACACATTGCATTATGTTTTGTTGTTTATATTTTTATATATAATGTTATTTTTGTTTTCTTTTTCATGGATTTCACATGAAATCTGCTTTCAGCTTTCTTTTCATAGAACCACAACTATTTGTGTCTAAATAGCTTTTGCCAGTTCTTGAAGTATTTGTGTTGGGAGTCCTTATAGTGTCTTCTAGCAACTTGTAGCTGTCATTTGAAGATCATTTCCGTGATACTTAAGAATTTCTCTAGGCTAGTCCCTTGTTATGTTTCTCATCCACTCACTTAATTCTTACCTTTTTAACATTTATGAGTTTTGGATCCATGTTAATAAACTGTTGCATTGCTTTGTTTGCAGTTCTTTGGTAGTAAGACTGTTCCAATCCAGTCCTCAAAGATTTTACTGCTGTTTTGTATCAAAGACATTTGTCACTATTGATTTTTAAAACCAAGGGTGAATTTAGTCTTTATGTTGCACAGTTTGTTCATGTGGTCTGGCACATATTCAGTTGGATAATATGCTGTTATGATGCTGAAATTCTGTATTTTAATTATGTGATTTTGTTTTCAAGTGTGTTCCTGTGATGAATGATGGGGATTTATTAGCTGAGAAGTTCTCTAGCTAGCGGTCTGAGGGATGTATTCGTGGATTTCCAGCTGCAAATCTCTCTTGGAACTGAGTAGCTCCCTGGTTATCTGCTAGCTTTCTAAATCTTCACCTATGGAAGCACTTGGTGACAAGAAGGGGGCAGATATCACAGGCGTGCTGTATTTTGAGGTTGGAAACACTGGTTATAAGCAGATGAGCAAGATATGCAGTTCGTTTTTAAATGCAAGCATTGATCAGGAAATACGTTCTCATTTAACCAGTATTTTAAGGAAATTGAAGAAAGTGATCTTTTTCAAATATCATACTTCTTTTGTTAATTGTAAAAACAGGAAAAGCTATATGATTCTGCTTCCAAAAAAGAGACAGTTCTTCTTACTCAGGATGATGCTGTTTACTGCCTCTAGGCTGTCTCACTATGGAAGACATCTCTAGTCAAGATTTTAAAAATCTGGAAAGCTATCCAAAATGAATAAAAAAAGATGTTATGATGTTACATAGATTCTATCTTTTTTTTTTCCTTTTTTTCTTCTCCCCCCCGCCCCACATACACCATATTGATTTTCAGATTATATTGCTGGACTGATTGGGAATACTTGAGGCTTTGAATGCCTCCCTGGGCCTCTGTTCCTTCTAGAGATCTCTTAAGTATACAGGATATTCTTTGAAGAAGTATTTTATTTTGGTTTAATAGACAATGTAAGAATCCAAGCTGTTCTTTTTGAAAATATTAACTATAGAGACATGTAACTTAAAATGTAAATCAAGAAAATTTGGTAAATAGGTTTTATTAGAAACAGTATTGTCCATGATTTATTGCTCTAGACACTTAGAAAATGTGTCTTTTCTAAGTATGTGTTTGCATCTTAATAAATGCAAGTTATTGGAGACCCAGCAGGGCCTCTGTTTTTAATAAGGAATGATTTTGTTTTAGTTGCCTTTTTTGTGCTGCATTTCTTTGATAATATTTGCATTTCTGTAGAATTATATAACAAATTTCCTGCATACTTTTTAAAAAAAATCCTAAATCTTGCCCTTTTATATGATGGTAAGAGAGTTCAGTATCTCGGAATAAATTACAAAAACTATAAATATGTTTGCTGCATGATACAAATATACTGAGTGAAAGGCTGTAAGCTGATCATTTGCCTTTGTCTACATTTAACATTTCAGTTGCTGTCTGATTACAGTGTGCATTCTATGACAAAGATTCTCCAGATGCTTAGACAACATTTCTGTGCAAGTTAGTTTCTACGTAATTTAATATAAAATTGCTTCCAGAATATGTTTCTACTCTTTAAATTTTCTCTCTATTATACATTTTCTTGAATAAGTTCTATAATGGGTCATTAAGTACCAAAAGGACCAGTATGTGTTACTAGCAATTATAAATTCAAATACTGATGAATAGTGATATGTAATTACTACATCAATGTAATATCAGTTTTTTTGCAGGTCACATCCTATTTTTTCCACTTAGCTGTATAAGAAACAACTTTTAGAGTAAATATTGCAAACATAACACTGAACATAAGAAAGCCTCATTTTGTATTATATGTGAATATATGTTTAAGAGCTTGTTACTAGTTTGGAGATTCTTTGTTGCATTAATAATGCTTATTTGTGTGATCACTATTCTTAAGAAGTCTTGGAGTTCAAGTTACCAAGGAGGAAAAAATAATAAGATGCTTATTTTTCCTTTATTAGCAGCCAGCTTCCGTAGCCACATCTCCTGTCCGCCTAGGACTGCCAGTGCAAGCCAAGGTTGTGCAGTCACCTGCTACCCCCGTCAGCGCTGCGGCTGCTGCCACGCTGCCTGGGGGCTCCGTCCTCTCCCATACCACGGTGAGTAGTGAGACTATCAAAAGTAAAAGATGGGTAAAGAAAAGGATGTCTGTCATTACCTGTTGTTTCAAAAGTGAATTTTAATGTTCATATGTTTGCTTTTATTGCAAATGTAATCCCAGAAATAATAAATGTACAGGTAAACTGTTATGTAGGTGCTGTTGGCCTAGATGTTTTCACTGCTGTCTGGATGATACAAAAATTAAGGGTACTATAGATTATTTTATTAAAAAATATTATTTTTGAAGAAAAAAATCATTTGGGCTCATAAACACTGTTTCAGTGGTGGACTTACTTCATTATGTGTCATTAAGGGCAGTGGTGTCTCTGTGTCACAGGACCCACAGGACCTGTGGCATCTCAGTGCAGGTGCCTGGGTCAGCTTCTACATCTGTGTCCAAGACAGAGCAAAGCTCAGCACTCAGACTGGACTGGGAGGTCCTGGCAGGTTTTGTTCAGCATGTTGTGCTGTTTGGCTGAGCTCTCTTGCAGTCCCATTCAGTGTGTCTGTCTGAGACTTCTTGGCACTTGAAAGGGTGGCGTGTTAGGTCAGATAAAGCACGCGACCTAATGGTGTGGGAGAGTGTGTGTGTACTCATGGTGCTCTGTGCAGCCTGATAAGCTTTCCAGCCTTCTGAGTTTGTGGAGTGTGCAGCATGGTCTTTGTGTGTGGCCCAGCTAGGTCCAGGACACTTCTATTCACCAGAGCTGTAACTCTGTTTTTGTAATAAAAACTTTCAATGAGGGCTTTCACTGTTCAGTAAGGCGTGATGAAATTATGTTATAATAAGTAAAAACAATGGTTTTATTTTGTCAGTAAGGGTGTATTTAAAAGGAAAAGTTTTTCTTGTCAGGCTTTCAAGAACTTTGTAGTTGAGTGAATGAATTAAAATAATTACTTTTTTTTTTTCCCCAATATGAAATAATTTATAGGTATCAGTAGCTACAACGAGCGCTCAAAATTTATTCAAGACAACAGTAGCAACTGGAACATCAGCTTCTCAACAATCTGCAGTAATTACTGGTGGACAAACTCAAGCTTCAGCACAAAACCAAGGTCAGCCTCGGCTGCCACTTCCACCTCATACAACAGCCCAAGTACCAGCACAACCCCAGGTGATACCGAGCTCTCCTGTACCTGGCACTACAGTTGTATCACAGGTAATTGTTAGAATGCTAGATACTTGGGTTTCTTGATGCTTTGTCAACTTCTCAGGTCTATTAGAAACAGAAATAACATTTTCTTTGTGTGAACATGCTTCCTATGGTGGAACAAATACTTTACAAACAAGAAGCCCATCTCCTCATTTCAATTACAAATTCTGAGAGGGAGGAAGAACGCTTAGTGAGCTTTCTTCATCCTGCTATGTATGTGTCAGTAGTGAAAGAACTGTTCTGTTTCTGTTAACAGAACAATCAGACCTTCAGTCTCTGGACTTCATTCTTACGTTGCTGTGACTCAAAACTGTGGTTACAGTGAAGTGTAACATTTCTGTTTCTCAGAGATTACACCATGTAAAAATAATTATTTTAAAAAATTAAAGTAATTGTTTTCCTACTGATGAAAAAATACAGTAATGTTTAAAAAGACTATTTCTGATTTGATTTTACTACTCTACCTACTTTGTACAAAAACAACATAGTTTCTGAGTCAGTTTAACAAATGAAGATGGCTTGGGGATCATTGTACATTGTGAGTTGGGCATCTTATTTCTTTCATTGAGTTTTATTTTCGTTGTTGTTGGTATTATCGATGTATGATCTTCAGTTATAAAAAAGTGAATATCAGGTAACTTGCAGCAACAGTAAAATAGCTGCAAAGGTATTTCACATACGTCCTGCCTGCAATTAGAACAATTTCATCATTTTCCCTATTTACACTAATTGGAGCATGCAGTGATCCTGACTGAAAAATAATATGGATGTCATATTTGTTTTGTTTGACTTCTGCAGGAAATGCAAGAGAATGTGAAAAAATGCAAAAACTTCTTGGCTACCCTTATAAAGCTTGCTTCTCATAATTCCCCATCTCCAGAAACATCCCGTAATGTGAAAGCTTTGGTTCAAGATTTGTTGGTAAATACTGAGTTATTTCATTGTGGCAGTTATCTGTTAAGCTTATTTATGTATGCTGAATATTATTGCATATTAATAA